>RJWH01003064.1:0-112163 GCA_004363575.1 Solenodon paradoxus | reverse complement strand
AGGGGGCATCCGCAGTGCAAAGGACTCCCTGGCCTGGCTCTCGCTCATCAAGGAGGAGCTTGGGGACGAGTGGCTAAAGCCAGAGCTTTTCCGAATAGGTGCCAGCGCGCTGCTCTCCGACATTGAGAGGCAGGTGGGTAATGAACCCTTGTCCTTGGAACAGGCTGACAAGTGTTTTTGAGAAAGCAATGAAAAGTCATCTCTGAGAAGTAGCCCTGAAATCCCACCAGATCAACCTTATTGCAGCCAGACCACGGTCTACCCTCTTCCAGGCCACCCTCCATCTGCAGTAGACTGGATGGAGAGTCTACTGAACCTCCTGAGAGCAGGACTTTATAATGAATGTTAATTAAAAATATTCATTTTTATGCACTAGTGTATTTATTAACTGGTCTGTATTATAATTAAATAACTAGATTCTGATTTTCCTCACAGATTTACCATCATGTGACTGGAAGATATGCAGCTTACCATGATCTCCCAATGTCTTAAATTAGGGACTGATTCCAGAGCAGGCCTTTACAATAAATGTGAAAAGAAAATTATCATTCCGAAGAATTGCTAAAACGATTTAATTGAAACATGGGAGAAAGGGTTCCTGACCTTTTCCCCTTAAAAGATCTATTGAATTTAATTCAAAGACTGAAGGAAAAAACCCAACTAGTCCACACGTGGTGCTTACTTCAGACACATCTGAAGTGCTCTTAATTACACGAAGATTTGCGCCGTTAATTTTGTGATGATTTTATCTTAAAAACTCTAAGTAAAATGTTAACAATAGCTTTGACAACATTACATTCTGCAGGAAAAATAGTAAACTGCCCAAGTAGTGTGCTCTAGCAAAAGAAGACGCAGTGTCTCCGAGTGCTGCTTTCTCTAATGACTTCTGGAGTCAATCAGTTGACACTAATTTTCTACCATAAAAATCCATCTTTAATTTTTGCAGCACATATGCTCTTTTATTAATTGTTTTGCTAATGAATTTCTATCATTGTTGGATGAAACTCTGGCTATCATTGAATGTTTTTTTAATAAAAAAAAAATCCCTTGTGTTGTTTAATTTTGTTGTGAAAAAAGCTTCAAAGGGTAACAATACATATTGAAAAATTAATCTGTGAAACATAGAAAGAGGTTTTTATCAATGACTTTGTCTTTGTAGGAGAGTCCTTGGGTATTTATCTTAGTGAAGGCACTTCAGTACATTCTTAATGAACACAAGTTGGACATCTATTCTGAAGCTTAAGATTTTCATGTGTAAGAGTAGGGGGAAAATAGCAAACAGGAACATAGAGCTCACAGTGGGCTCATCTCTTTACATGAATGTCTTTATTTAGTCCTTATTTAATCCCTGTGATAAGGCACAGTATGCTTTTAATCCTGACCACAGTAAGAGCTGATTTATGTTCCGTTTATACAGATGAGGGGCTGAGACACAAGTTTTATGCAGTTTGCCAAAGGGCACAGAGCTCAAAATGAGCAGAGTCAAGAGTCAAGCCGGGGTAGGAGGTCTGTTTCCTGAATCTGTGCAGTCACCACCGTGTGGAACCGGCCTACAGCACAAACAGCTCAGGTGGTCAGAGCCCACGCTCAGTCTGGGGAGTGTCATGCTTTTTGCTTTGCAGGTTTCCTTTGCTCTGTCTCGTCCAGCTTCCATCCTCCACCTTTTTGTGCTTGCCAGTCCCTTGGCCATGTTATTGAACTTCAGTTTCCTTAAGTGCTGATTTTTATGGAGAGATTGTGGCATTTCCAGCTCCTCACAGTAGAAAGCCACAGACTGATTTTGTCTTCTCACTGCTGAATTCCAGCCCAGTCCTCTCCTCTCTAGCCTCATGACCTTGCTCCAGCCAGTTCACTTCTCTGGACCTCAGTTTCTTCATCTGTAAAATAAAGGGGTTGAGCCAGGTGATTGGAAGTTTCTTTCAAACCTAAAATTATATTACCCAAAAGATGATTATAATAAATCCAAGAACATGTTTTCTGGCTATAAAGAGAAAACTTTTTTTTTTTTTTTAGTAATCTAAATTAGAATATGCTCTTGGGAGAGAATTAGGTAAGTGCCTCAGAGCACCTTTCTACCTACTCAAAATGACTAAAATAAGAATGGAAAAGAAATCCTATGTTCCCCTTATGCCTTAGCAGAAAGCCAACTCTTGGCTTAGGCCATTGAAAATAACAATCCCTAGCTCTAAATGTCATATCCACCTTCATAGCATGCTAGCCCAGGTGCCACCAGCAGCAGAGAGTCACCTTTGGAGAAGAAACATTGCAGAGAAATAATTAAATTCTATCACCTTTGAAACTTGCAATTTCACAGGGGGTTCTGTTTTCCTCCCATTAAACCCAGCTGGTCATTTTAGTTGATCAAGTGAACAGGCATCATTATCTTCAATTCTAATTTATATGAGGCGTCCACTGAAATTGACCTCTGTGGACAATTATAGATTCACACAGGAAATTAAGATTGGTGAGGCTGATGAGTGTGGCTTGATCTAAAGGTAAGTAATCTTCTCTTTGCGGTGGGGACAACGTATTCCAAGGACTATTGGCCTCTTCATCAGGAATGTCTGTCTGCCCCTTACCTGGCACTTGAATTCAAATATAACATGACTTCAGCAGGAAGACCTAGAAAATACTAATTTCTATGAAAACGAGGAAGAAGTCGTTTCTGCGTAGGCTGACCATACATACCATTTTAAACAGGACAGTACCAGTTTTTTTTCCCCCATATATTCTAACCATCTGGTCATTTTAATATGAATGTCAATGTTATCCCATTTTTAATAAACAAGGTATGGCTGTCTTTAATGCAGGGTAAAGGGGGCAGGTGAGTTGCCTCAGGCCCAGTCTGTTGAGGGGACCCAAAAGCAATTGCTCCTTGTGCCCCGCCTTGAAGACAGCCCTTGGGAGCACGGACTTGGTAGGCCATGGCTGCTGCTGCTGTCGCTGCCCACTGTGAGGAAACAGGAGTGGACTCTCGGGGGTTATCTGCATGGTGGGGGTTATTGGGCATTTTTGGTTCCGGAATGCTTCAAGTGGCATACGGAGCTTGTCGGGGCACTGAGTGTGGTGTTTGCCTAAGGTGCCAAAATTCTTTGCATGCATCCTAGCTGTTAGTACGAAGTCCCACCAATCCACATGTCCTTACTATGGGTTCGCTGGTTAGTTTCACATGGTACTTGCTTGTTGCTGGCCCGGCTGCTCCGCTGCTGCTCCGCCCTCCCCACCCCCCCGCCACCTCCCGCGCCGTAGTCACCTGCGCATAATAACCCTGTCCTGTTTTTTTTTTTTTGCCATCTCAGTGTCCCGTTTTTTGTTTCAAGGAAATTTGGTCACCCTGCTTCTGTGGAGACTGTGTATGTTGGGAACAAAAGAGAGCAGATGCTTTAGAAAATCAGAAAATGGTTGCTGTGTTCTGTGTTTACATCTCTGTTAGAGGCAAGGTCATATACAGCCTACCACCCCACTGCTGAAAGTGTTCTATAAAGCATATTTGGCCTTGAAGATATTTCTTAAATAACCAATCATCTAACTTGGGAGCTTAAAGAGATTTTAGAGAATATCTGTTTTTTTCTGCACTTTTGCATGAGAAAAGAAACTCAAAGTGGGGCAGTGACTTATGCAAGGTCATCACATGTCAGAGCTGAGACCAGAACCTACATCCACTTGACAAGACAGAGTCAGGGCTTTGGAATCGAAATTGTCCATACTCATCCTGCCATACCTAAAGTTAGCTTTAGTCTTTGAAAGATTCGCCGATGTCCCTCAGAGCCGTCCAAATGGTGTTTTTGAAGAAGATGAATCATAAATCCAGCTGAAGTGCTAGCATGGTTGCTTTCGTCTCTTAAGACTTTCAGAATATTTCTATTGAATTGGTTTTCTAAAGAGAAAATTGAAGATTGCTTTTTTTTAAGGAAGGAGGGGCCTTTTCTAGGTTCTAGTTTGTCTACAAATGGAAACAAAATGACTGGTGGTGTCGCAAAATTATTTCATAATTTTAGTAAATTTAGACAAACTAGTTTGCATGAAAAACAGTTTTTCAGGAACCATGTTTTTTATTTAGTTGTACATCTTGGGTGTTCCCCCCTAGCTCGGGACATGAACCTGGATCCTTGGACTGTATGTGGACCGCAATTAGACTGGAGGTAGTTGAGCTAACCACTACTCCACCAGAGCTTGCTATATGTGATTTTTAAGTAAAAATAAACCCTACCCAAGTAAACTCTTAGGTATATCATTCCACCGTGCAAAAATGATCGCTCTAAAACTGTTGGCCGATTTGTGAGTGATCAAAGCTAGAAAGTAAAATATTTCTCAAAATCTTAAAAAAAAAAAAAAAAAAAAAAGCATTTCAAGAGAACTGTTCAAAAGGGGAAACTCTTACAAATCTTTGCCTGCAAGGGCATTCTCTTGTGTCTGTTTCTGTTCTGATTGACTGAACAGGACAGTTTGCTATGTCATTCTTACTTGTCTTTCATAAACCAAATCAGTTTCTTTGGCATAATCAACTTACACTTAAAGTTGATTCAGATGCAACCTGACTTTTTTTTTTCACACAGCATAAAGTCAGTGTTGAGAAAGAAAGAAGAATTTGATTGTATCTATCAATCATTAGACCCATTTTGGTACTAGGAAGACGTATGAGGTAAAATCAATTTCTACCTTTGTTTTCCTGATTGTGCTCAAGAGTCTTGATTCCCAAAGGAAAATAAATATTTTATAACCACCACCAAATGATCCTTTCCAGAAATGACCACAGGTAACATCTGGCAGATATATAAAATACGTAGTAAAAATAATCATTTTTAATTAACTAAAACCTGCTCAGGACAGAGTCGGGAATATCCATCTGGTCAATTCTTATTTAATAGGGCAAATGAGGATCAGAATGTTTAATGCAGTATATGTGAAATACTTAGTGACCTTACAATGAACTAAAACTTTCTTTTTAAGAAAAATAAGAAGGAAAAATCAGACTATCTAGAAAGGACAGAACTATATTTTTTTCTACAAGTACATCTTATACTATGAAATGTAGGTAGAATATAAGAAAATAGTTTGGCATATTTCTGTGACTCAAGGACAGGAAATGTGCTTCAATTCATTTGAACAGTAAAATGAGGTTATATTTTAGTCTCGAGTTTGACACGGATGACGATTTTTTTAAAAAGTCATTATAAATAAAGGTAAAAGGAATTAGGACGATTTCACCTGAAGTGACAAATGAAAGATACTTGACATCTAATGGTGCCAGGAAAAGTGACTTCTGTATTAGAGCTTCAGAACTAAGAGTCCTCTGTTTCCCCTGCAGACAGAGAAATGAGTATTTGTGACATGTGAAGTAAGGCTAGTCCTTTAATGAGCTGCAAGGTGTCCCTAAGGTTTCCTTTCTAAAAGCAGAAGAGAAATATATGTATTTAGGACCTGGATTCTAAAGTAAACATATCCTTTTTGTGCAAAGTCTACCATCACAGCTCTTCATCAGGAACTCCAGGATAAATGTGTCTATTTTGCTGCTTTCATTGCCAAGAACAAGAGGAAAACAATAGAAGTGACTTTATCCCTTAATCCTTTCACAGTAGGCAATGAACTTATACTTTGGGCTCAAAAGTAAGCTTTGAAGCCTAGAATAAACATTTTAGATGAGTTAAGGATCAGTCTTCATAAGTCTTTCAAAAGATTTCAGCAAGTCAGGGTAGTAAGATTCAGCTGTAATTGATTTTTACCAATTTGGAATTCTTAACTTTTGGTGATTCCAGTGGAGTTGCACTTACCAGGGCCTATTTTAACTTCTGTTTGAAATAGAGAAGATGTTTTAGGGAAAGGATACTTCACAGATACTTTGAAGCTTTTGTGTAAGTTATGTAGAGACCAGTGGATATCACTGGCACTAATGAAAATGAAAACATTAGGACATTAGGTCCTAGGTCTTGTCAGCACTAGAGGATATTTACTTTTGTTCTTCCTCTTGTGCGTTCTGCCAGTACTATACATGGTCAAACACTGTTCTTAGTGGAAATAATAGAACTCCCTTCTATCTAGCTTAAGTAGAAATTTAATTTTTAAAGCATTTAGAGTATCTTACAGAAGACATAGGAAGACCAGATCGTTGGGTTCAGAGGCAAACCAGTCTTGGGAATTGCTCTAGTGAATCCTCACTGCTCTCACCTCCGAGCACTTGGTACCCACACCCCTGACTTTGCCGCCCCTGAAAGCTGCACCCTCATCTATCACTGTCGCCAAAAATGGATTCCTCGTGTTGCTGCCATGGTGACTGAGTCCTGCATGTTGCACCTGATTAGCCGCATGTGTGTGCTCTATCTATAAACAAGTTTGACCTTTTGGAGTAAGGGGCGCATAGAATTCAAAAGATATTGGATGCTTACTAATGGTAGCCGTTAACTACAGAGGTGCTAGAGAGTGATCTATACTTCCCAATGACAGGAGAGACCAGATGGCATCTTTACTGCATTTTTATGTTGATCCTAAAGCTGAACTCTGCAATCCCACTCCCACCCCGACCCAGTCTCTTAGTCCCAGACAACAGGTCTGCAGAAGTCCTGGGAAGTCCTTACACTTCATCAACAATATGACAGGGCCTCTTCCTCAAAATACTTAAATCTTAACTACATATGATGAGCAATGATAAAATTATGTTCTATGCTCCCCTCTTCCTCCCAAACTTATCTGACTTTTGGTCATAACATAATTTTTCATGTCATACTCTACATTTTGAAATGTACTCATTGCTCTATTACGTGATGTATGGGCTTTAATGATCTTCCTATCCTCTGCTCTACCAGGTAAGAAAATCTGCAGACTGACATGACTACCCACCATCTGTCTTCTTCCCTCAAAGTCTTTGCTGTGTTATTTCTACATCTTTAGAGTTTATAAGGTTTAAGTTTCTGTTCTGTGACCACAATCTCCACAATCATGAGTTTTAGCCCTACAGTTAAATGGTATGACCAGTAGATCCCATTTATCTCTTTGCTTTTCAAAATTGCCCTGTAGTAGTTTCTTCAGGAAGGGCTTAGGATATATTCCCTGAGTTTTTGCAAGGCCAAATAATATTCCTTTTTATTCCTTGTCAATGACTGAATATTGCAGTTCTTGGATCACACGCTTTATTTCCCAAGGACTTTGGACCATAATCCAATATCTTCTTGCATGGACATTCTCTGGAGCCTAGCATTCTTACTTAAACTCTGTTTCCATGTACAACTGTCTTTTTTTCTTTCAATTCCAGTAGCTTTACTAAAACTTGCTTTAGGGTTGAAGATTTTGTGTCAAATTTTTCTGAAATTCAGTGTGCCCTATCGCTCTAGAGAATTATGACATATTTCTGGAAAGCTTTAAGTTTTTCCTGTTGTATTATTTTTAACCATTTCTTCAAGATACTACACGTTTCATAGATAAGCATTTTTACTGATATTTTAAAAAATTTCTTTAGAACTCTTTTCTTCTGTTTCATTGAATTGTACTTTTTTTTTTTTTTTTTTCTATTCATAATATTCTTGTTTGGATGTTTTTAGAAGAGTCTGTTGCTGCCAGTGAAATATTTGCTTCCTGGGTTCCACTAAATAGTATTGCATTTCCTTTGGTCTTGTAATATTTTTCCCCAAGATATTGCATATTTGATATGAGTTCTGGCTGTAAGGAAGTGGGAACTTCTTTAGTTTTGTTTTTTTTTTGTTTTGTTTTTTTCAGTTTCTGGAAACATGTGTGGTCTAAAATTTTATCTGCTCCAAGGAAACATCAACCTGGGTTTATTCTCCTTTCTTGTAGTAGCTTTGCATAGATGCCTCTTTTTTAATGAGATGAGACTCCTAGGCGAGTTACTAGCAGATGTTCGTGTGGAGATGTGCCTGCCCATGTCCTTGGCTCTTAGGAATTCTTGCACAGACACCAGTTCCTTACAACACAACATCATGTGCTTGAGGAAATTCTTTGGCATGGATTCTCCCTAGGCACTAGACATAGTGATTCCACAGCTATTCACAAGGCTGTGTTGCTTTCCGGTCCTGCCTCCTAACAAGCTGCTTTTGACAAATATCGTCATCCTTCAGTACAGGAGAGGGGACTGGAATGGGTCCGGTGCACCTGTAAGTACCAACGATCAGTATACCCCAGTTCCTTATATAAAATGCTGTAGTATTTCCACATAATCTGCACATCTCCCCCTACTTTAAATCCTCTAGACTACAGGGAATAATGAGAAGGGGGACGGGGGGGAAGTCTGTTCATGTTTAGTATAAATTCAAAGGCCTTATCACATACCTGGGTGACAGAGTTTTCAATCTGAGGCTGGTTGAATCATGGAGATGGAAGCCTTGGATACAGCCGGCCAACTGTATGTGGTAGCTGTTGGACTGTCCTTTCAACTCTCCTCCCTGCCTCCTCTTTGATGCCAAACTGGGCCCCGGGAAAGTCCTGCAAGACCTATCCCTGAGGATTCATAGTCACTCTGGACCCATCTCCCTAGGCTGTGCTGCTTTTGTCTGAGGCCCAGCAGATGGAATTTGTAAACATGTTGCACTTGAATCAAAAGACTTGTTAATTGTGTTTGGGATGAATACACATTCTTATTCACTTTGAAATCAGGAGGGGAAGCAATAGCAAGTGTAAAACTAAAAGTGCTAAGAAATAGGGTGTTGAAGATGTAGCGCCTGAGGCATCTGGCATTATTCAGTATCTCTCCCATGACGTTTATCTTCCCCTTTGGAATATGAAAAGGAATAATAAATAAAACTGAACTTGGAAGGTACCTGACATGTAAAGGCTATTTGAAAAGTTTCACTTATTCTCTTTACCACCATGATGACCCTATTTAAAAAAAATGGAATAGTCTGTGTAAAAATACACTGTTTTGGTAGTGCAAATATAATCTTTTTTATGAGTATAAACATGCTTGTGCTCCAGTTCCTCCTACTGGGCATCCTTGAAGCATCAGAAAAGAAGATTCAAAATCAGAAGCCATTTCTCATTCTTTTGACTGTAAGGACTGGTTTCTATCATTCCTATAAGAAAAATTCCTACCTTGCCTCTTTTTTGGATTCCTGATCCATGGCAGGCAGGTTGTAGGGAGAAGGGAGGTGAGGGGTTCCCAGGAGTCGAGACCAAGAAGTGTCAATCTCACAAAGCAGAATTGGCAGGCAGATCTCTCTTTTTTTTAAAGGAAAGATGTAGGCAGTAGCAGGCAGGTAGAAAGAGAGAGAGGAAGAAGAAGCATTTTATTTTTACTTAGTTGTTCACAATCACACTGGTTGTCCCCCACCTCCGGGGATTTGAAACCAGGGGTACGTGGCCTTGCACGCCCTTGGAGGCGGTTCAGTCAATTGCTACTCCACCAGGGTGTGTCTCTTGTCTGAAGCAAGTCTGGGACTCAATAGTGAAGGGAAAGCTGAGTCGGCAGAGAGACTGAGTGTGCTTGTCAATGAACACACAGGCCAGGGGTGGGTGTGCAAGCAGATTTTTAAACTAGGAGATCACAGAAAAAGTAATTGGAGGGATGGCAAGCAAGTCAGGCAGGTGTGGTCCAGGAGGGAGGTCTGGTTGGCCTGTGTATTCTCTCTTCATCTTAGGGACACACTAGACCTGGAACTCATAAAGGGACAGGAACAGAGCAGAGCGTTGTAGCTGGTCCCTCTGTCTGCACTGCCTTTCTCCCACCCTGATGGGAGCTGAGGGGTAAAACTGCTGCAACCAGCTTTAACCCCATTACTTTAACTCCCAGCAAAGTGCCTTAGAGAGTGGGTGCTCCAGACGTATTTATGAAATTAACAAAAGAGCTAATGATCACTTTAGATAAATACAGGAGAAGTCTGATTATAAAGTCAGTCCTAGTCACAAGATAAGCCTAAATGTCAGTGCCATCCAGGTAGAAGAAGTTACTTTGCCAGTGATTGGAATTCCAAAGTAAACGCATAATGCATATTTTTCAGGAGAATCTTTCATAGAATTACCATACTTTGAGTATTAAGCATTTTAATTTTTGAGGACAATGATTCATTTTACCCATGGTTTCATATTTAAAACTTGCTGGTGAGTTACCAATGTAGAGAACATGGCTTGGAAAAACTATTTTTATTCATTAAGTTGTTTGTTTTGATAGATAAAAAGCACCTATATATTTTAAGCTATGTTTATTTCATGATGCTTTGAGTGGCAGCAAAAATAATTGCTTGTTTGAAATCTCTGAAATATATTTTAATGCTTTTCAAATGACATAAGAGCAAATGTGCCAAATTTATCCACTACTTAAGCCATCCCATGGTTAAAAGTTGACTTCTTTTTCCAGGTTTTATGGAATTACTTAAATGATTTCCAATTATGTCTTTTAAACTGTCTGTACCTGGTAGATTGGTTAGAACATTTGACACACGTACAGCAAGATTTTGCAAAGAAGAGATATTGCAGTTGTATAAATGCTTGATTTGAGCTCTAAAAAGTGAATATGAATATTTTTGAATATGCTATAATCAAATTATGCAAACCTGGTCTTATAATAGAATTTCATTGGGAAACTCAATATGTACATGTCTGGTATATATGCTGATAATTAGCTTTAAAGAAAAGACTGCCTTTCTAATTTTAAAAGCTTCTTCATTTTAATGAGAGAAGGTATTTTAAAGGATTTGGATTAAGTTTATACAATTCAGACCCAAGATCAGTCTTCAATGTTTCCTGAGTGTCTTTAAATCTATATTTAAAGTTATTGGGAATTCATGGACTTGAATTCTTTGAACGCATATTTGTTGGTACTAATCAGTAGCCGATTACTTATTGTACACTTAGAATGTGGTAGGCACTAGTCTTAATTTTTTTATGAGTTAACTACTTAATCCACACAACATGCCTATGAGATTGGTACCATTACCATATTACCATCATCATTATCATTGTCATCATCATCATCATGGTACAGACGAGTTCTGGAGGAAGAGAGAAAATGAAGGGATTTGTTTTGAGGTCACGTATATCATCGAGTTGAAGCCAGTTCTCTTGGCTCTAGTAGCTATACTTTTAACTATTGTGACAAAGTAGATAAAATGAACTTTGGTAAAATGAAGCCTTTTTGCCATCCTTCTAAGAAAAGGAAACTCAGCAAAATTACAGAATTTCAGGGGGGTACAAAGAGACCCCCAAAGGTCATTTCATCTCATCATCCAGCCAATCATCATGTGTGCTAGCAGTCTGCAGGCTGCCCTGGAGATGGGGAGAATTAGCACTGGAATCTCTGTAATGAGCTGTACAGGGACAGAAACAGTGTCCTTCTGATTGGTTAAACACCCTATACCAGGCTTTTACTATATTTATTGCTGGGTCTTAGGATCTGGGATTTGGACCACATTATTTCCAAATCCTTATATAATGAGCTGTGTTACAGAGGTTTCCGCCAGTACAGCTACAAAACATACAAACACAAAGGCGTTCACCCAAGTATAAAATTACTTGGAAATGGTGAAGGATAATAAATGAATTGTGAGGCTTGGGGGATAATTACTGGTTGCACTGGTCTGACTAGCTCTTGACAGGAAATGAGATTCATTTGGGAAGTGTTCAGTGGCGTCAGGAAAGTTGAATTGGTGAGGGTCAAATGATATAGACAGATTTCAGGTCGTCCAATGACATGTGTAAGCTATTTATTTCATGGGGAAAGGGTGTCGTCTGCTTAGCGATGGTAGAATAAATGTAGGGCATAAAACCTGAGAGTTCTAGCAGAGACACTGTTGTATATATAGTTTCCCCACACATTTGAAGGCAGAAACAGTTTTTATATTTGTATGTCTTGTGTCTTGCATGGAGCAGTTTTATATCACTTACTTGTTGAATTAAGTGTACAAAATGTTATGTAAGTATAGGGGATGTATAATATGTCAGAATTTAAAGTTTCATGCAATAGGTGATGTTTATGTATGACTATTAGGTAGAGTGGTGTGTGTGTGTGTGTGTGTGTGTGTGTGTGTGTGTGTGTGTGTGTGTGTGTGTGTTGGGAGACATAATTTCATCTTCATTCCTGTTTTCTGCCATGTGGAAGACTACTAGAATACCCCTTCTGGTTTCTCCTCTTGGTCATCCTTCTTCAGGAAAGATGAAGAGATGTATCCAAATGTTGGCTTTGGGATAAGGGAATGGTTGTTGTAGCTCAAGTCATTGCTCCCCTCAGGAGTGAGCATTGTAGCCATTCTCAAATTTTAGTAATGGAGCAGAGGGGTCCTAGACGGGAAGGAATGCAGCTGTCCAGCACTACCTATATCTGGGCGTGTGGATCCTGAAGTTCTGAGGTAGGATATTTGGAAGCCCATTTTGCCATATAGTAAGCTGCATTCTTTGAAAGCAGTCCTGTTGGTAATAAAGCACGGGCTTGATTCTTTATCGTTTTGTTCTTTTGCTTCTCAGTTTATTTATACTTTGGAGGGTGTTATAATTTATTGGATTCCCTCAAATTCCAAGATAGACATTAGGAACAGGAGAAGAGAAATAGTACATGTAAAATGACATAGAACTGAAAATGCATGTGTTAGGGAGGAGTCAATACTAGGTGACTGCAGGAAAGGGCATGACAGGAGAGCTGAGGAAGGGTCAGGGTTCAGATTTTCTTGCCCCAGTCTTGGACCACACTTTGGTTTCTGCACTTGAGTCCCTGCTCTGGGATGTCATGACTCATATTCTCCTGTCTTTCCAATCTTGGGGAGGGGCGGGGCACAGCTGTTTGCCCTGTGTCCTCTCTTTTTTGGATCCACAGAGTTGATCAACCTTTGACTTGTTAAGATGGAATGGCAACTTTAAAACTCCTTATGTGAAGACCCAGCAACCAGAAAGATACAAGTTTATTTTTAAAATATGCATTAAAATTTATGTTTAAAATCTCCATTAATGATTTAAAAATAAATTAAGCAATCCATCTAGATCTGTAGTCTATTTATCTATTTTATAACAATATCAACTTTTGGTTTCATAATATATTAGAGTTAATGTAAGATGGTATCAATGCAAAAAACATAATGAAGGGTACAGAGGAACTCTGTGCTGTATTTTATAACTTCTTATGAATTTATTAGTATTTAAAAAGAACTTTTTTTTTTTAAAGTAAATGAAGCTAGAAAAAACATTTGCAACACAAGAAGGGAAACAATTCAAAGCCTTGATACATACAAAGCTCATTTTAAAAGGCATCCTAGTGGAAAAGTGTGCAAAAGACAGAAATAGGTATTTTGCAAGACACAGGATGTCAAATTTATGAGAAGTTGTTCAAACTCACTAATAGCTAAGAAAAATAAATTGAAAACATACCACTTTCTACTTAATGGCCTAGTAATGAATAACAATGAACATAATAGTACCTAATGTTGCCAAGCCAGTGGGCATTTCTGGGCACTCCGTCTACTGCTAGTAGAAGGGTAAATTGGCACAATTTTTGATAACACACCAAATCACAAAAAGTTGTAATCTCATACATAGGAATTTACATTAGGAAACAAAGTTGTGAATAGCTAAGAGTATTCATCAAGCGTGTTTTATAATATGAATCTTAAAAAACAATGATAAGAAAATGATTAAATACAAGAGAATGTCATATCGTTAAAGAATTTAAATGACATGGGAAAATGGTATCAAGTAAAAAATCAAATTAAAAATAATATGAAAGGATATGTACAATATGGCAATTATATTACTAAAGGTTATACAGACAAAAACATAAAGAGAAGAAAACAGTAAAATTTGAATGACACGGTCATGGGACCATGTATAACCTATTTTCTTCTTTGTGATTATATAAGATTTATATTTTGTTATTTTAAATTTTTTTAAAGGAAAGGTGCAGGCAGGAATGAAGGTGAGCAGGCAAGCAGACAGGAAGAGAAAGGAGGAAGAAACATTTTTTGTTTGTTTTGTTTAGGTGTGTATCTTGAACTTTCTCTGGAGGGAGGAGGGAATTATACGAGAAAAAGACATGGGATATTTGTTAAAACATTCATGACTGTTGGGCCGGACTTCAGCCTCTCCTGGGCAGGAGCCTGCTTGTCTGGGTACTCTTGCCCCAGCTCCTGGCTGGTGCATGGCACGTGGTAGGGCACAGGGAGCATGCATGCATGCACAAATATTAAATAGTAATCTAATTGTGTGGGATGGTTTTTCATACGACTTCCAAATACCACCGGGAATAGAAGCCTCCTTCTACTGTCTTAGCCAGCAGCGCCTTTCTTCTTCACGTACTGATTCACTGCCTGTAACAGATGCCCTGCATGCTCTCTACACCCTAAACGACCGCATTTGTGAGGGGTTTTTCCAGGAGCAGCTGGTTACTCAGCTGCAGGTGAGTCACCAGACCCGGATCTGGGCCAGGTGCTGTTGGCCGGACCGAGACCCGCAAGCACAGGCGAGGAGGGCAGTCCCTCCTACTGGCACCTGCTGGGTGTTGGTGCTGCCTATTCCAGGGTGGAAGTTGGGGGTCACTGGAGGTCACGCGGCCAAGACAGCACGCATGCGCTCTTTTGCTCTTCGTGCATCGGGCCAGGTTGTGCACAGGCATGCGCACTATTGAAGACCGTTGGGTTGCGTGGCGGGCATTGTTCTTGCAGGTAGGCAGGGCCGGGCGTGGGAGAGAACAGATGTGTGCACCCAGCCTTGGGGCTGTGCCGAAAGGGCCTCGAGTGGTTGTCCGTTCTGAGGACGCGTGGGACCCGGTCGCCCTCTGAGTGTCACAGCCCTGCCCCAGGGCGGTGTCTAGACCGCCCAGGGCCAGCATCTCGTTTTTGGCAGTGGCCACTCGAATGACTTTGGGGACTATGTGTCCGGGTTAGGGTGGGCCAGGACAAGCCTCAGCGGCTGGCTGTCAGGTTCAGGCGAACGCCTTGCGGGCCTCTGTGGGTCTGGGGGTGCTGGTGAGCACGTCAGGGTCTCCTGCAGGTCTGGAGGTGTGGATGGGCATATCGGGTCCCTGTGTGGGTCTGGGCGTGCGGCTGAGTACCTCAGGGTTCCCTCCTGTCTGGTGAGCACGTCAGGGTTCATGTGCAGATGTTGGGGTGGCAGCGGGTTTTTGAGGCCCTGTGTGTTGGAGCCGAGTCCTTGCTTCTGGGTGGCCTGCACCAGGTCAGGGTCCTGCAGAGTGGGCAGAGATGTGGCTAAGGACGTCTGGTCGCCTGGAACGGCTGCAGACGCCCTGGCTTGGTGCCACTGCCGTCGGAAGAGTTGGGGGCTCTCGTGTGCAGCTTTGTGCCAGGCAGTACAGGGTCAGCTCGCACTGTGCAGTAGGAGAGGGATACTCTGTCCCCTGATGAGGAGAGGCACTGCCTCCAGCGAGGTTCTGGGCACTATGGAGTGTAGATGCTGGGCCGACAACCTCTGCCTCCTCAAGCTGACACCCCCCACCCTCCAGGATCAGCCCTCTCAAGGCGTTGGGATCGACTTGCACAGGTGCCACCAGGTGGATGCTGCACTGAGGCCTTGCGGCCCCATGGTCCCCATATTCTTGGCACCGACTCCTTCAGAGAATAAAGGTCACGTGATCAGATCATTTGACTTGACAGTGATGTGGTAACTAAGATGACTTCGCTTAGCTGTCAGCTTTGGGGAAGACAGTGAGAAGGTATAGTGGGTAGATGGAACCCAGAACTGGCCTCTTGGATGGAATCCAGTTCAGAGATTTGCTCTTGTGGTAAATCTGCATAGGCCATCACTACCAATTTCTTGCAAGCAATCTGTGTTCTTGTTTCCACGTGGGACAGGGCTTCCTTCCTCTTGCCTCTGGACTGCTAGCTCTGGATAAATGTAGACATTATCAGTAAATAACCCATACTCCATGGTTCATTTCTTTAGCACAATGGGATCAATCATCGGTTAATCAGGGCTGATAGATTAGATCCATGCTTCTGTAAGCACAAGGTTAACACCTAACAGTGAGGGACACCTGAAAGCCACTGGCTTTTCCTACAGGTTTTGGGCTCTGATGGATGTGAGGTTTAGTCCCAATTCTTCCCATTTTAGCTGTGTGATTGCAATTGTCTCTTAAAGCTTCCTTTCTTGTCTGTAAAGTAGGAACAATACCTTTACCTTACCTATGGAAGGATACCGTGTATATAAGACACCTACCATAGTGCCAGATGTATGGAAACTACTGAAAAATAAAAAAAAATTGAAATGTAATCTTACTGTAATGACTATATCCTTACGTGTTACAAATTGTGTCTAAGAACATAGGTAAGTTCTGTGACTGGAAATGGGGAACAACCTTGTGGCAAGAATAGTTATTGCCAACCTGATGTCCTCCCTTGTCAGATTTCTTTCTGCAAGATAATATGTATGAGATGTATCCCGATCGATCGTTGCTGTGCCTGTAGTTTCTCGTTTCTCATCTGCTGAGTAGTATGCTAGTCTGTGACTCTATGACACACCACAATTTATCTATTTATCTGTTCCTTGCATTATTTCTAGTTCAGGGCTATAATGGAGAAATACGCTGTGAACATTTTTTTGTGGACAAATCTATTTGTGAATGTATGTTTTCTTTTCTTTTGGGGGGAGCGGGTAAATATTTAGAAATGAAATCACAACATCATTGTGTAGGTTACATTTAACTCTATGATCAACTCACACACCTATTTTCAAATGGTGTCACTTAACATTGCTGCCAGCAATTTGTGTTTCTGATTGCTTCATATCTTTACCAGCCTTTGGTAATGTCGACCTTTTGACTTTTATCTATTTGACTGGGTGTGTAAGTTATTTTGTTGTGGCTTAATTTGCATTGTTTTGGTGACTGATGATATTGAGCATTTTGCCACTAATATTTGTCCTCTTCTCTGGACTTTATGTTCTCCATCAAGCAAAAATGACAATTAAGTACGTCAGTAGTGTAAAATACCTCCTAGAGTTTTTTTTTTTTAAATTTACATTTATTTCCACCACCGTTAGTGTGATTATATGTTCCTTTAGGACATACATTAGTTTCTGTTTCTTCCATGCATTTCCTCCCCTCATTTATCTGGATTTAGTACAAAGTATCTGCTCTTGGTAAATCCCTTCTGATGATTTATATGATAATCCCTGAAGTGGAGACTTCAGATAACTGCATAGCTTGTGTTCGGAGTACTGAAAGCCGTTGATGTTAAAATTCTTAACATCTTTGTGAAGTGGGGGAAGCCCTGGGAGAAGAAACTGAAATTCCAGAAGGTAAAGGGACTTAACCCAATTTTCCAAAAGAACTGGTAAAAATTGAGACTGCACCTTGATTTAGAATCATCATGTATCTCTGGACCTGCTGCTACCTAGCAAAGAGCAACCTCTTCTTAGGATCTGGTACTGAAAATGGTTCAAGTACACTGGAGTTGCTTCATGTGCTGATATAAAGTTAACACAGTTTCCCCAAATCTTTCAGAATTCAAAAGTTCTCATAAGCCCTGCAACGTAGACTCCCTGTGGATTTGTGAACTGATGGTTATAAAGAAAAACAAAGTCATTCTGCCCCACGGAAAAAGATGTGTGAGACTCCAGCAGGGTAGAAAAAGAAAGCTTCAAAGAACAATGCACAAAAATCTCCTTCCTCTCATATACACATAAATATTTTCAAATACGAAGACTGTGTTTTGAGAAAAACAACAAAGAAACAGATAGGACCTCTAGCAATAATATATAAAGCACACTGGCGTTGCAGTTGGTTTTTCCTGTATCTGAACATATTGCATATTTTAAAAGTCACTCTAAAATAATATGTCTGATGTTTAACAAATATGCCAGAATTCACACAGCCAAACAGGTGCCTTTTTTTTTTTTCAAAGTAAGCATCTTGAGATGTTTATATACTTACTTCAATGTCACTTTGTCACTGATAAAAACATTTTTGGATTGTTATTTTGGAGACTTAGGAACATTCTATTGAATATCTTTAGGATTCTGTGGCTTCAAAAAAAAATACACTTCAAATATTCGGTTATCACTTTATTGCCTTAAGTCTTAGGCTGTTCATTCTGGATTTCTTCTTACTCCTTACCCTCACCCATTTCTGATCCTCTGCTTTTTAAAATTCATTACTTAATCTTCCATGTGTATCTCATTGCATAATTCAGACATGATGATTAGTTCTATGATTTTAGCTGTAGTCTTCTCTTCTTCTCTATGAGCCTGATTTCTCCTTGCCAGTGGTGTTATGGGCAGTGCTGGGTGCAAACCTTCTTGGTTCAGGCTGACACCAAGAACAAGGCTCTCACTCAACCTCTAGATAAGAGCCTATACACAGTGTCACCATCATCCTCGTGAACCCTGATCCTTGTCCTCTAAGAGCAAATGAGTGAGTTAATGATGGAAGAGTCTGAAGAAGTGTCTGAGGATTATATAGTAAGAATGCAGAAGGAGGACCAGAGGCACTCAGCACTGAGGGCCCGTGCAGAGGAGCAGAGAGACTGGGCAAGCAGAAAATGACCCTGTGCAGCCGGACCAGCAGACACCTCGCCCTGCCTTGCACCTTGAGTGTTTACTCGCTGGAAAAGACCAGACCTGGGAGCAGAAGACCAAAGGAAACCACGGGATGGTCAGACTCTGGACTACCTTACTTCCAAGCTGGACAAAGTGAGCTGGAATTCCAGCTCCTGCCCTCTCCTTTGTTTGTCCTTCTGTTCGAAAGTTCCATGGTGAGGAGGGTTCAGCGTGGGTGTGCCTGCTGCTCTCACAGAGCACGTGCATGTGTGCCCACACCTCTGGGTCAGGACCTGCTCTGCTGGGGCAGACATGTCTCCCAAGAGAGGAAAAGGAGCTACAGTAAGCCACACACCCGCACACACCAGGGACACCACAGGACGTCTGTAATCAGTATACTGCTTGCCATGAACTGCTGAAGGGAAAATGAAATAAGATTTTTTTTAAATAATTATCTTTCTTTTTTCTTTCTTTCTTTTTTTTTTTTTTTTTTTTAAGGGAAACATGCAAGGAGGAATGAAAGCGAGTAGGCAGGCAAGCAGGAAGAGAGAGGATGGAGGAGGAAGCATTTTATCTTATTTAGTTGTTTATCCCGGTGGTTTTCCCCTGGCTCCAAGACAGGAACCTGGGTCCCTAGGATGTATGTGAACTAGGTTCAGATGTGGGTGGTGGACCCAACTGCCACTCCACCACGGCACAGCCAAGATTTATTTTAAAAGTAGAATTATTTTTTGTTTTAAATGCCATTATTGGGGAAGGCACTTATGTTCCTAAAGATCACTAGCAACTTTGCAATATTTATACTGTCTAAGGAAAAGTAATGTGTAGGTCAGTAAAAACATCAAAATAATGTGAAGCTGTATTAGTATTTTCTTATTAGTTTGTTTCTGTATTAGTATGTTTTTATAGTGGTATGTAGCAGTTTTCCTAACCGCATTTTTCTTGAATTAGCATACAACTGAATTTATATAACGGGGAGAGGGAGGATGATCCCAAATAAAGAAACAGTTGAAAGCTGAGTTTGTGGTCATTGCTCAGGCCAAATTCATGTGTTGGGTTAAGTCAAAATTCCGTGCACAATTTGTAATATTTCTCTTGCCAGATTCACCTAAGAATCTAACCTAAAACCCCAAGAATTCCACCTGGTGAATGAAAACGCTCAGGATCAGCACCAGGACTCAAGGTGCTGCGGAAGCAGGCATCATCATCAAATTTAAGGCGGGAAGTGATGTTGCACTTTGACTCCTTCCATGCACTGAGCTCAGGGTCCCAACGTGCAGTGGAGAGGAGAGAAAGGCCATTCTGTCACAGCTCCATCATTGGAACCCTACAGAGGAAACAGATTTTAAAAGCTGCAAGAAGGATTTATGACATTGGAGATCTTTGTGAATCCTTTTATAAGCCTAGCACGTCACTTCTCTCCCATCCCCATGCTGACAACACTCCTCAGCTCTTCTCGGATGTCTCGTCAAACCGGGCAGCTATGTAAAATGTACAGATGCGCGCAGGCAGAGCTGATTGATCCCTGTGTGCCTGCACATTAGGAGCGATTTTATTCTGCCAGGAGGTTCTCTTACGCAGCCTTCCAGTGAGAAAGTTGTGAATTGTTTCTGACAACTATGTGTTTTTAAAGATTTGGGGTTTTTTTCTTTCTCATTATGGTCTTCCTAAGAGCATAAATCAATGTGTAAAAAGAAAAGCCTGCTAACCTAAATAGTTTTACAGGAGATACTCCAAAGTTTGGAGAAGATTCTGATAATGCCCTCAAAGCCAAATAATCTGCTAACTTTATTTATGGACGTGAAGTTCCTAAGGGACAGCTCAACTGTTACCTTCTCTATATGCCTTTCCTTCATTTCGCCAAGATTTCATGAATTTCTCCCTCCTCTGTAGTCTAACAGTAAAGGCCACCACAATATTAAGAGTTGCAAAAACTTTGTGAGCATTTGCAGGCTTGATTGGCATTACCGTTGCTACTCTGTGATTATTTGAGGCCCAGAATAATTTAGTGACTTGTCCAAGATCACACAGGAACAAAGTGGTAGAACATGGATTTTAACCTAGACACAGGCTGTCGGCCTACAGAGCGCACAGCCTTAACCTTTGCACTCGGCTGTGCTTTCCTACACTTTTACTTGCATGAAACTTCAGGAGCAATCACAACAGCAGTAGCCAACCATTACTGCTACTGAGTATCTATCAGACACTCTGCCACATGGTTCCCTAATCACAGATGCTAAGAGCAGGGCTGGCTGTGTCATTTGCAGATCCCAGAGCAAAATGAAGAGGCAGACTCCTTTATGTGAAAAGGTACTAACATTTTAAACCTTTTCCTTTCTTCCATAGTCTCCCTCTTAAATTGGTCATGGTGTTTCTATTTGCTATATAATGTCATCCTAACTGAAAATTTGTATGAATTATTAGCATATACATTCCCATTCACCTTTGTAAGTGTCAGTCTTAAATGTAGATATAAGCACAGTGAATTCATAGGCAGAATCGCCAAAATACACACCTTGTGGTTTGTAGCTCAGACACGTTGATACTGTTCTGATCAGAACAGTGGAATGCTGCACTAATGAACCTGAGTGATTTTATTTCACTTCTTGAGCATATATTCTGCTAACTATCTCTGCCTTGGGTCTACTGATGGGTAAGGAAAGATGGAAAAGAAGAGAAGCTCTAAGTTCCCCATTTGTGCCTTTCCTTCATGGTCATGATTTTCAACTTAAGTAATTGGCTAATATAGGGGAGCAACATGCAAGAAAGAAAGGGTGTGGTGTGATATGAATGCATCTCCAATTGAGATGATGGACATAGGACTTTATAT
This sequence comes from Solenodon paradoxus, assembly GCA_004363575.1. Classification (NCBI taxonomy): domain Eukaryota; kingdom Metazoa; phylum Chordata; class Mammalia; order Eulipotyphla; family Solenodontidae; genus Solenodon; species Solenodon paradoxus. The sequence goes on along the minus strand of RJWH01003064.1, from coordinate 90,922 downwards.
TGGTATCAGGTACACAATACAATGATTAGGCATTTGTACATATTATGAAGTGATCACCATTTAAATCTACTTAACATCCATCATCACACACAGTTACAGGTTTTGTTTTTCTTTCTTGTGATGAGAATGTCTGCCTTCTTTCTGTATTTCAAGTGCATTCTAGTTCAAAGGAAAAGAAGAACCTCGAGGGCATCAGTGCCCCAGCACTCAGTCACAGGCCTCACATGTTTGCTGTGCACTGACTCCCACTTTTAGCAGACCCTGCACTTCTGTGTTTGCAGGGCATCCCCAGGGCCCCTGCTATTGGAGAAGCAGAGTTCAGGCAGGCAGCCTAGCTCCTGTGTAGGGGCCCTTCTGTGCAACTGCCCAGGTTACATGTGCATGAAATCAGTCCTAGCTAGAGATAATACTTCAGTTATCATTTTCTGATGAGACACGGATGGTGGAGGAGGTTACAGAACACACTTAGTGCAAACTAACAGAAATCAGAGAAATCCGGATTTGAACTCTGGTCTGTCTGATCCCTGAGTGCACATTCCTAACTGCTGAGTACTGTAATAACTCAGCTACGTAACTGCCTATAACCATTCACGCATTTTCATTAACAAGAAATAATGATCAATCTGTGGGCGATAAAGTATCTAAATGTCTCTCCTCTCATTCTCCTGTTTTCAGCCCTGGACCAAACTACCTGGCCTTGTATTGCACTTTATATATTTTAAATGCCTTCTTTCCCATTAAATTGCCTCATTTGATCATCACCACAATCTTTGGGAAGGCTTAGGGCCATTACTCATGTTGTATGTGAGGAAATTGAGACTTACAGGCATAAAGAGACTTCCTAGGATACTCTGTCCAGGCAGAGTCAAATCTGGAGTTCTTCCTGTTACTCTTTGAGCTGGATCTCAGACAGAATAGAGCTTGTGGGCAAGTGATGAAGGAAGGATATTGGCTCATTAAGAAGATGAGGGTTTCAGGCTTCTTTGAGCATAGTTTAGTGGTAGCAATTGATGAATGGAGGTCAGGATGACTGGGCTTTAAGGATGGCTGTGCCAGTTATTAATTAGATTAACATGATAACTTTAACTTCTGAGTCCCCAAATCCTCAAGTGCCAAAAAAAAAAAAAAAAGAAGAGTGTTAATATTTACCCGGAAGGACTGGTTTATCAAATGAGAACAATTCCAAGGGTCAGAAAATCTAGTTTTACCATCCCTACTGGTCATGCTGATGGCGGCGAGCTCAGATTATGCTCCTCATTCCTAGGGAGGCCCATGCTGGCCAAAGGTGACATCAGAGTGAGGAAACACCTAGTCCCTAATTATGTTCCACTGTTCTCTGCATATTCTCTGTTTTTGCTTCTATCACCTCATCAGTTTTTAGATAGGAAGAAGAGACATCGTCAGTAACTATGATTAATACATAAAAGATGTACTAAATGTGTGAGGCCACCAGCATTCCAGTCTATACAATACCAACTCAGAAATTTCATTGCAAAGTCTTTTTAAAGTGCTAACTAATGGATAGTTTGGCCACACATACTAGATTTGAAGTTATTATTAATTTCTTTAGTACTGTAATAGCATTGATTAGATGAACCTTTACAACATAGAAAGTGTGTAGTATTTAGCTCTAATTAACATCTAATTAGGAAGAATTGTCAAGTATTTTTCTTTATTGGCTCTGTTGTAGCTAAATGCAGCTGTATGAAAATTCAGCTTAATCACAAAGGAAGCAGATTGTGTTTTATGTTAAATTTGCCTTTACTGGATTAAAAAATATTCTTTGGTAGTATAATTTTTTATTAAAAAGGCACATTTGAATCACTAATGTTGGAGGATGTAGGTAGTCCAAATGCCATACACCTTATGGATATAAATCATCCTCTAAAAGAGATGCACACATCAGACATAAGTGAACATAGAATTTAGATATCTGTTTATACGCTCATGGAGTTGTGTGAGTCTTTTCCTGGCTTGGCTATTATTATTCCTCTAGAATCACAATATGAAGTTTTATATTTTCATGTTCCTTTATAGTAAATGTTACTCCTTGATAACTGGAGAGGCATTTGGGCAATTGCTGAATATGAAAATTGCTGACATTTTCTGAATTCAAATGACAAATGAGATGCTCCTGTCAGTTTACTGTGTAATTCCATAGCATATGGTGCTTCTGCTGGTGAGTGTTATTTCAAAGTTTGCAAATCACACCACGAGAAAGTCCCTCTGGTGGGCTCCTGGAACATTAGCAACTGTGAATCTGCAGTGACAGTGCAGAGGGAAAGGACTAAAAAAAAAAATAAAATTTTTAATTTTTTTTGACAGAAGGCAGTACAAAGTGAATGATAAGTTAATACAGGGAGGTGGAGGGGCAGAGATGCTAACAAAAGAAAAAAAGAAGCAGTATTCCCTTTTATAGGACAAGCAATAAAGTTCTCTACATTCTTAAAGTGGGGGATAATGCCACATTTCAGAGAAAGAAGAAGAAGGATGAGACTGACTAAAGTTAGAATAATTGTCCGCAATGCTTCACCGAAGCTTAGAAATGGAGGAAAGTCTGTGTCGAGGGGGTAGGGCGCAGTGACAAAATTAGGTCTATACCAGAAATCATAAAAATAACTCCAAATAATGAAGACTTGAAAAGTGTCTGCTGTTCAAATTGGGACCACTTATTGAAACCAGTTTCCAGCAGAGCCTTTCTGCTTTCACTGTAGTCTGTTTTACCAGGTTGCTGTGTTTTTCTTTGTTGGGTAGGGGCCTGCATTCCAGAGCGTTTCTGTACAGCGGTCGAGATACCCATCAACAAGACAGAACAGTGGAGCTCTTGCTGGAGCTAACTGGCCAGTGCCACTTAGAAGTTCAACTAATTGCTCTAAGGACCACTCCCCAAGACTTGGGTTTCTATAACGTGTTCCATATAGGTTCCTCCTCGGAATCACAAAATGTTCCATTTTTCAGTAACCACAAAACAAAATTATTTATGGCTAAAGAGCACAGAAGTGTGAATGAACTAAAATGATATTTTTAAAAGAGTTGACTGCCCCATTCCATTCTGGAATCTTTCAATATTTTTACCCATGGATCTATGGAATAATAGATTTTTCATGTAGGAGAGAAGTGTCCAGTGAAATAAGGAAGTATGCTGAGTGATATGCCATCTCTTCATATATTTTGGTTCTTTGACCTATGGGTGTTCAGCCCCTGGACAAAGACAGCAGTTATAAGAATAGGCAAAATGCAGTGCATCTGTAAGCGGTCATGTGAATTAAATTAAATATTCTTTACAAAATAACCTTTACCGTTCCCACTTCACAGATGAGGAAACTGAGGCACACAAAGGTCAAGTACATCAGTCAAGTTTCCTGGTGGATTATAGCAGTGATTACCTTCTAGTACTGATGTAGAAGAGATGTTGGTTAATTTGCCTGCAAACCTTCAGCACCCCTGCCCCCCACACACCCATTAGCCAGGTTGAGCCATTACAGTCCCATATTTAAACCTTTTGTCTCTGACCCTGGCTTTCGGGTCATAGATGATTGGATCTAAGAATGGCTTGTCCTTGACTGGTGACTGGCATGTAGACCATGTAAAGCCCAAGGACCTGGGTGCGCACCCCTGGGGCCACAGTGGGCAGGGGAGAGATTGACAACCAAAAATAAATTTAAAAAGTACTTCCTCTTCCTCTTCTTTCAAAAAACAATTTTTTTTTAAGTGACTGGTCCAAAGGCTGGGCTGGGTCAAACATTCCCTGCCTTCTAAGGCTGCTGGACTTACCTCGGGTTTGGGGTGACCTGGAGGCCCCTGAATTCTTAAGAAGAGGCCAGCAGGCGGACAGAAGAGTTGCTGTAGAGAGCAGTGCAATGAGGAGAGCCCTTGTGAGAAGGAAAGAGCAGACTCCATTGCCGACAGAGTTCCGTGCGAGACCCCTATGACTTCTGCTAAAGCCCTTTTTATTTTTTGTTAACTGCCTGAGTGAGTTCCTGTTACATACAACCAAAATGTTCTAAAAAATCGGAGTCTTCTTTGAGGACTTCCATTCATTTTACTTCACCCCAACCTCTCTGAAAGGCTACACCAAAACACGTTCATTCACTGGCTTCCAAAATATCTATTTTATTCCCCAGCGTCTGTCTTCAGAAGGCATGAGTGACAAAGGGTAAAAATAAAGATGTCAAGTACTACTTACTACTGACAGGTCTGGGAATGAGTTTTAGCAGGAGAGTATATGTCAAATCACCTACTCTGGTTCTTGGCATAGCAGAGTTTCTTAAATGTTTGTTTGCTTTTTGTTTCCATTTATTCAGTAAACAGGATAGCACTATGCGTTCTGTATTCTCCAGTACCAACTGAAATCTTGTGCTCTTCCATAAATGTGTTAGCACATATGCAGTGCATATCTGTTTCTGGTGGGGGAACTTGAAGTAGGGCAAACTGGTTAAAAGTGGGGTCAGGCTGATTGATAAAGAGGCATATCCACCTGTGATGGTTAATTTGATGTCCACTTGACTGGACTAAGTGATGCCCAAGTAGCTGGTAAAATGTTTTTCTGATACATCTGCAGGTTTCCAGAGGAGATGACCATCTGAATTGGTAGGCCCAGTAGAGAAAAGTGCCCTCACCAGTGTGGATGGATATATTGGATTTTGCCATATATAATGCACACATTTTGGACCCACATTTGTAAGGGAAAAATTAGAATATGTATTATACATGAATAATTCTAATTCCATATTTATATAAATGTGTTTAGTTCTATTTATGCTTATGAGTTAAAAGTATAACTCTAGAAATCAACGATGATTTCCATAATACCATGTTATAAGATCATCAGTTTTGTTGAGCTTATGATGAACTTGCAAAGAAAGCAATTTTGGCCAATGATTCCATGAAATAAAATGAAGAGGGCTGTAATATCCACAGAGAAAGTGATTCTGACTTGGTAAGAGAGGTGATGCCAACTTTATTACCATAAGATGAACAGCACAACATTTCTCTTCGTACACTTTAGGCAGCTAGCAATCAAGCTGATATTTTTACAAAAATACATATACTGCAAGTTTCAGGCTAACAGTTATTCAGTATGCTAAAGAACATGGCAACAGAGCTCCTGAAAGACACTGTGGACCTCCTCCCTCAGAGATGGTCCTCAGATTGTGGGAGAAAGCTTCCTGTATGCCCTATCTGTTTTTGTGTTTCATAATTGTTTGTTACAGAACATTTCTTGTACCATAATATGTTAACAGATAAATGCTAAAATTCCTTTATGATGCAACAAGCAAGCACGTAATATATATATAAACATAATTTGAATTAAAACATTAAAATTAAAGATTATATTCTCTGAAAGTTGGGCCAAACCTGTGGGTGTGCATTATACATGGCCAAATATGGTAATTCAACCTCTTGAGGGTAGATGCAAAGAATGGCCATTGGCCAGTGGGGGAAAGACAAGTTCCTTCTTTCGGTTTGAGCGGAGACATCCATCTTCTCTCTTGACCATTGGGTACTCCTGGTTCTCAGATCTGGGGGTTCAAGCTGAATTATACCACCAACTTTCCTGGGTCTCCAACTTGCAGACAGCAGAGTGTGGGACTTCTTACACAATAAGTATGGGACTTATCCACAATCAAATGGATAAATAAATGATGTATCTCTTACTGATTCAGTTTTTCTGGAGAAGATGTTAGTGAAGACTAATATACCACCTGTTGGCTTAGAACAGTGACTGACACAGAATTTTAGCATTAATTATCATTTTTATTATCATCATTATTTCGTTGAACCATTTCCTTTGTCAATGACATTCCTTTATTCCTTGGGTTACTACTAACCAAGTGTATCCTCTAAATTCTGTGGAAAGATATTGTTGGTGAGTAAATTTGATTTACAGTAGCTGTCCATACTTCTTAAAAATAATGGTTATTAGGCCCACTACATCTTATTTGCTTGCAAATCTTACTTTTTCTGTATGTCTCCAAGAAATATAGTGAAACACTCTAAGCTTCCCCATAGATTTTGTTTTGTGTGATGCTTTTCTAGCATATAAAGAATTGCATACCAGAGACATTTTAATAGAACTAAATTTAAATTTACTTTCCAACTGTTTTACCTTTTCCAAGATTCTTTAGTAAATGAGAATGTATATCTGAATATAAAGGTGATAGTTGTTGATAGCAATGCTCAACAAAATCCTGATGGTTCTCTGGTCTGGCACTCCAGTTTTTGCTTTCATTTAATATCAAAGTATCACAGAGATGAGGAGAAAGTAATGTAAAAAAATGCAGTATACAGAATACAACAGAAAACCGTGACAGAAAATATTAGATTATATGTTACTTTAGGGCAAGGGTATAATAGCTTCTTATTTCTTTGTAACTTCACCAACCTCAATAAATGCTGAATGAACTGACATTGATTCTGCCCTTACTACATTAGAAATAGAACTTTCCTTCAACAAAGAATTAGCGTATTTCTTCTGAGCAGTGGGATAAACAGACTGCTAGGTGCTTACAGCAATGCTATTATTTCATTTTATGGAGAAATAACACAAATGGGAAGAGATGACAAGCCATAGTTTCATGCTGTGTAACTCTATGCAAGTACCTATTCCTATTATAACCCTATTAGTGAAGATAGCATTGACTTGATGTCACAAAACATTACCTCTCTCTGACAGATACTGTAAACCAAACTACTTTTAAGATTCAGTCAGCCTCAAAAATGACAGAAGTACTGTCTGCTCATCAGAGTCCATGTTGGGAAAAGCTTCATCTTTCATCTGTCACACTTCCTCAAGCGTAACATGGATTTCAGGGTGCACATTTGTAATAATAAGGTGTCCAGGCACTCTGTAGACATTGTGCTTAGAGAGTTCAGGCTCCTGTGCTGTGAGAAAATCATTCACTGAATAGGGCGTCAGTTGCCATGCAGGTGGACTCAGTCTGGTGTGAACCTGAAGGAAATGCCAGGAGCCTTAAGGCAGAGTCAGTAGAAAGGACTAACATTAGTGATACCAGCAAAGATGGCCTCTGAGGCGCAGCCATGTGAGTAAAAGGACAATGAACAACCCTTGACACCAGGTCCCCCAAACCATGTTTTCATGATTTTTAAAAAGCCACCAGTCGTCAAGTGCTTTTTTGGGAAAATCTGAAAAACAAATCCCTTATTGGACAAAGTATAAGAAGGCTGCTTTCCATCTGGGTGTGCCAGCTATTAATCTAGGGCCTCTCAAGCACAAGTCCACTCTCCTTGCTCTACTAATGGGATATTTCCCCCTTGCCAACTGGCACTAGGTAAGCCTGTCGATAGACGACCATGGAGAGACTGTCCATAGAGGTCATGGAGGGACTGAGGGGAGGCAGGGTGAGTCTGCCTTTCATTACTGTTGTGATACCTTCTCTCCGCTCCAGAGAAGTATGAGCAAGTCAGTTTGCAAGGTCCAATGTGTGCTTTTGGGGAACCTGTGGAATTTCCCCATTGGCATTTTTGCCTAGTTTGTCCAAAGGATGATTTTCTAGAATGTTCTGGTTTCACCTCAGCAAATCTCTGCCTTTTAGTGGACCTATGTCAACTCTCTCCGACATAGCCCTTACCTCAGTCCTGGGTACAGCAATCCTCTTTCTAGATTCATTCCCTTATTCAAGTGCTACGCCTCACTCCTAGATAGGTGCTGAACCCTATTTCAGTTATCTTTGGTTGTTTGGACTTCTCTTTATCTTTAGTAGCCAACCCTTTGTCATTCTAATTCCTTGTCATAGTTAATTATTCTTCATATTAAAATTTCCCTGTTCAAATTATGTATGTTTTCTGTTATACGGATGGGCCCTATCTGGTGCAGTCAATGAATTAGAATGGAGGCCCTTTGATAAAGTCGTGAGTCTTTATGCAAAGGAAGAAGTGCTTTTCTCTTTCACTCGTCTCCATGTAACTCTCTGGGTGAGCAAGGGCTCAAGTCCAGCCTCCTTTCCTTCAGCTCGTTGGGCGGGCACTTTTGGCATTTGTACAACCTATCTAACTGTTAAGATAGTCTACTCTGGACTGTTGGCATTCTATAAATTAAAAAACAAACTGCATGATTCTGCTCTCAAAGTGATGTCAAACTAATGCAAGACATAGAGAAGTAAATGGAGAAGTAGATTTTGATGGAGGGTGACACCAGGATACTTTGGAAAATACAGGAAACAAACTCTGTATTCATTGCTGTGTAACAAATTATTCCCAAACATAAGGGCTTCAAAGAATGAATATTTATTTATTTGAATTTTTTTGTTGCAGTAACTTTAATTTTACACATTGAAATAAACTCACATATATAAGTTCTCCATATGTGCAGTTTCCCCATTCCTCAGATATATGTCAATACACTCTAGCCTCCATCAAATCACCAAGTGTTCTTCACCATTGTCCAGTGGGCTTCACCACCACTTTCCCCCACACCCCACATCCCCATTCTTACCTCAGTTCTCTGGCAAGCGACCAAGGATTGGTTTTGTTTCATGTGTTCTTTGTTTTGTTCATTCACATTCCACTTATGAATGAGGTCATCTGGTATATTTTTTATTTTGGCTGATTTTGCATGGCATAATCCTCTCTAGATCCATCCATGCTAAATCAAATGACAGTATTTCATCTCTTCTAAGGGCTGTGTAGTATTCCATTGTGTATTGCACTACATCTTCTTGATCCGTTCATCTGATGTTGAGCACTTAGGTAATTTCCAGTTCTTAGCTATTGTAAATAGGGCTGCATTAAACATCTGGCTGCACAAGTCTACAAATTAGTGTGTTTGTATTTTTTGGGTCAATAGCCAGAAATGGGATGGTGGAATCATGTGGGATTTCCATATTAACCTTTTTGAGGCATTGCCATAGTTTTCCATAGGGGTTGCACTAGTTTCAATCCTACCAACAGTGTAAAAGTGCTCCCTTTTTGCTACATCCTTGCCAACATTTGTTGTTTTCAGGCTGTTGGATAATAGCCAGTTTCTCAGTTGTAAGGTAATATCTCAAATTGTTTTAATTTGCATCTCCCTGATAGCCAGCGAGGAGGAACATCTTTTCATATGCCTGTATATCTGTATATCCATCTGTATATCCTCTTTGGAAAAATATCTCTCCAATACCAATTCTCATTTTTTTTATTGGATTGTCTGGTTTTCTGTCATTGAATTTTATGAGTTCTTTATATATTTTAGATATTAAACCCTTGTTAGAAATATGAAATACAAATATCTTCTCCATTAGTATGTTGTCTTTTGGGTTTGGTGGTGGTTTATTTTGCTGTGAAGAAACTTTTTGGTTTGATATACTTCTATTTTTTTTTCTTTTTGTTTCCCTTGATGGCTGGAGTTGATTCCCCAAAGGCTCCTCTAAGGCTGATGTCATGGAATGTCTTTCCTATGTAATCTCCCAAGAGTTTTCTGGTTTCTTGTCTTATATCCAAGTCTCTAGTCATTTTGAGGTAATTTTTGTGAAATGTGTTAGAGGGTGATCTAGCTTTATTTTTTTGCATGTGGCTGTCCAGTCATCCCAGCACCATTTATTGAAGAGATTTTCCTTTCTCCATCATATGCTTTTGGCTCTTTTGTCATAGATTAACTGAATATATGTGAGTGGGTCAGTTTCTGGTGAATTGGTTCTATTTCACTGGTCTGTGTCTCTGTTATTATTTCAGTACCATATTGTATTGATCATGATCGCATTATAGTATAGCTCAGTGTCTGGGAGAATAATCCTTCTAGATTCATTCTTTTTTCTCATAATTGCTTTGTCTATTCAGGATCTTTTTGTTGTTCCATGCAAATTGTAATATTTTTTGTTCTATCTCCTAGAAATAAGCCTGTGGGATTTTAATGGGGATTGCATTAAATCTATATATTGCTTTAGATTAGATGACCATTTTAATTATGTTGGTTCTTCCCAACAATAAGCAGGGGATGACTTTCCATCTCTTTGCATCCTCCTCTATTTTTTTTAAGAATGACTTGTAGTTTTCATTATACATTGTCTTTCATTTCCTTTGTTAAGTATATTCCAAGATAGTTGATTCTTTTCACTTCTATTTTAAATGGCATGGTTTTCTTGATTTCATTTTCTTCTAGCATGTTGTTTGCATATGAGTACAACAGATTTTTGTGCATTGATTTTGTACTTGTCACTTCACTGTATTCACTGATTAGGTCTAGCAGTTTTTTGACAGATATAAATATATATATACACACACACACACACACATATACATAAAATCATGTAATCTGCAAATAATGATAGTTTTACTTCATCCTTTCCAATTTGGATTCCTTTATTTACTTTTCTAGACTGACTTTTCTGGCTAAGACCTCCAGTATAATACTAAATAGCAGTGGTGAGGGTAGACAGCCTTGCCTTGTTTCTGACCTTAAAGGAAATGCTTTCAATTTTTTGTCATTGACTATGATGTTGCCTGTAGGTTTATCATATATGGCCTTTGTTATGTTGAGGTATGTGCCTTCTAGCATCATTTTATGCAGTGTTTTTATCATAAATGTGTGTCAAATCTCATCTATGTCTATTGATTCGATCACATGTGTTTTTTTTTCCTTGCTTTTGTTGATATAGTGTATCACATTAATAGATATACATATGTTGAACCACCCTTTCATCCCTGGGGTAAATCTCATTTGGTCGTGATGGATAAAGTTTTGATGCACTGTTGGATTTAATTTGCTATTATTTTGTTGAGAATTTTTGCTTCTATGTTAAATTGGAGATATTGGTCTGTAATTTTCTTTCTTGGTGATATCTATCAGCTTTTGGTATCAGGGTAATGTTAGCTTCATAGAAAGTATTTGGGGGGTGTTCCCTATTCTTCACTATTTTGGAAGAGTTTGAGAAGAATAGATAATAATTCATTTCTGAAAGTTTGGCAAAACTCATTAGAAAAGTCATCTAACTCTATCTTTTATTTTTAGGGATCTTTTTGATTACCTCTTCAATTTCTTTCCTTTTGGTTATTCTGTTCAGGCGTTCCAGTTCTTCCTGGTTCAGTCTTGATAGACTGTAGTTTCTAGGACTCTGTCTATGTCCTCAAGGTTGTCTACTTTGTAGACATAGAGCTGTTCATAGTAGTCTCATAGGATGCTTTGTATTTCTGTGGTGTCTGTTGTAACTTCTCCCCTTTCATTTCTGATTCTAGTTATGAGAGTTTTCCCTTTTTAATTTGTGACTATACCAGTGGTTTTTCAGTCCTGCTTATTTTTTTAAAGAACCAACTTTTGGTTTCATTGAACATTTAGGTTGTCTTTTTTTTTTTTTTTTTTTTTTTTTTTTTTTTTTTTTTTTTTTTTTTTTTTTTTTTTTTTTTTCTATTTATTTCTCATTGAATTTTGATTACTTCCCTTCTATTACTTTTTGGCTTTAATTATTATTCTTTCTCTAGTTATTTTAAATGTCATATTAGACTATTTATTTGCTGTCTTTCTTGTTTCTTAAGGTGGGTCTGGATTGCAATGAATTTCCCTCAGTACTACTTTTGCTGTGTCCCACAGATTCTGGTAGCTCATGTCTTCATTTTCATTTGTTTCTATGTTTTTTGAGTTCCCTGTCTTTTTCCCTTTTACCCAAGAGTCATTCAGAAGCATATTGTTTAGTCTCCAGTTAATTTGATCTTCTGGCTTTCTTTTGGTGGTTGATTTCTAGTTTTAAGCCATTGTGGTCAAAGTAGATGCTTGATATGATTTCAATATTTATAAATCTGTTGAGAGATGTTTTATGTCCCAGCATATGATCTATCCTTGAGAATGTTCCATGTGTACTTCATGAGAAAGTGCAATCTGTAGTCATTGAATGAAGTGTTAGGTATATGTCTATTAGACATAACTATTCCAACTGATCATTTAAAGCTGCTGTTTCCCTGTTCATTTTCTGCTTGTGTGATCTGTCGATTTTCGTAAGTGGGGTGTTGAAATATCCCAATATTATTGTGTCACTGTCAGTGTCTCTTGTCAGTTATAGTAATACTTGATTAATATATTTTGATGCTCTTTCATTTGTTGCATGTATGTTGATAAGCATTATATCTTCTTGCTGAATTGACACCTTAATGATTATATAATTTCCATTTCTGTTTTTTGTTATGTTTTTTAATTGGAAGTCTATTTTATCTGATAAAAGTGTTGCTGGTCCTGCTTTTTGAGGTTGCCATTTGACTGAAAACTTGTCTTCCAATCACTGACTTTGAGCTTATGTTTGTCCTGAATGCAGCAGAAAGTTGGGTTGTGCTTTTTAATCCATTTGGCCACTCTCACTCCATGTCATTTGGCGAGTTCAATTCATCAACATTTATGGTGATTATTGATATCTAATTCTTTATGGCCATTTTGTAATTTGTCTTCTGGTTGTTGTTACACACTTTTTTTCTTCTCTTTGTCTTCTTAGGTGGATTGGGTATAGTTATGTTTTGATTGGTTTCCCTTTTTCTTTCCCTTACTTTTCTCCTGGAGATGTATTTTGTTGTAACCCTGAAGTTATCGTTAATAAGTCTATGTTCATTTCCTGTTTTTATTTGAAAGCAGATTAATCTTACACTCAGTCTAACCACCCACATATATATTCCCTTCTCCTCCTCTCCATTTTTTACATTTTCTGCGTTATTCTTTTTAAGTGGGGTTTCTTTACACTTTTAGAGCATCCTTGAATATTTTTTTAGAGCTTGTTTTGTGTTGGTGAATTATTTTAACTTTTACTTATTGTAATAGCTTTTTATAATTCCTTCAGTTCTGAATGATAATAGTCATAGGGTAAAGTACCCTAGGTTGAAAATCTTTTTCTTTCTGTACTTCGAATATATCATGGCATTCCCTTTTGTCCTGTAGAATTTCAGTTGAGAAATCCACTGAGAATCTAATGAGGACTCCGTTGCATGTGACTCATTTTTCTTTGGCTGCTTTTAAGATTGTTTCTTTATCTTACATTTTTAACATTTTGATGAAAATGTGTCTAGGTATAGGTCTGATTGGATTTCTTTCATTTGGAATTCTTTCAGCTTCCTGAATCCAGAGGCTTGCTTCATTCCTCAGATCAGGGAAGTTCTGTTATTTTTTAAAATATATTTTATGCCCCTTTTCTCTATTCTACTTCTGGGACTCCTATGATGTGAATGTTGTTCCTCTTTATGTTATCCATAGGTCACAAATGCTTTTTTCATTTCTTTTTATATTTTTTCTCTTTGCTGGTTTGCTTGAGTGCATTCCTCTGCTCTATTTTCTAGTCCACTGATTCTGTTGAAGACTTCATCCATCTTACTCTTGAGTCCCTCTGTTGATTTGTTTAGTTCAGCTATTATGTTCTTCATTTCTTTGATATCTTGCTTCATTTCTTCTCTCTTTTTTTTGTTATTCTTTTTCTTCTTCTATTGCTTTCTTAATTTACATGAGTATGTTTGTCATTGTTGACCCAAATTCATCCTCAGGTAGTCATACGCACCTGTCTGTTATATTCAAATTTTCTCCTGGGGTTTTAATTTGATCCACCTTTCTCATATTTCTCTGCGTCTTTGTTCTGTTTCACATTCTGTTTATGTCTCTGTGGGTTAAATTTCCCTGCATTGATGGTCTTGTGTAAGCTATCAGTTTGCACCTGAGAAACCTGGATTGGTTTGAACACTGGGAGTTCTTGAGTTGTGTGGTATACTGGTTGGATTTATCGATGTTCTTAGGTAGATCCTTGGTTGGGACCTGAGAGTTCAGCCTTGGGCTTGGAGTTTATGTGGAGGATGCAGAGCCTTCCCCCAGTGTTTCAGCTTGAAAGATAATAATCACCTTATTGCTGACCCACAATCAGCAATCTGGCTGCAGTTCCACCTCCATTCACAGGGTGGCACAAGAAGGAAGTGTTGCAGGTTCCTTCTTTCTGGTGTCTTCTTCCTTTAAGCCTGGGGGCAGGATTTCTGGGCAACTGGTCCTATAGCTCCGGCTCCTGAGTAAAGGGGTGTGGATTCCCCTGCGGATTCCCCTAGATGCCTTCCAGTTACGGCAGCACCCTGTATAATTTTCCCTGAGGGGGTGTCTCCTGCTTGAATCAGCAGGCACGGGTCTTCCCGCTGCCTTGTGCCATGACCCTCTCCCCCTGCTCCATGTCTGTGTTCCACTGTGCAGGCTCTCCACTGCCCTAAGAGCAACTCTTAAGAGACTCAGTTCTTCCCGATTCTTCCTGCAGTTCTAGTCCCTCTGCTGCTGTTTATCCTCCAGGTTGGGAGTGCCAAGTCCACTATGTAGCTCTGAATCCCAACACCTTTGCCTGCCTTTGTTGTGGGGATCACTGCTACTGTGTCTGTAAGCCCCTGGGCCAATCTTCCCATGCCGTGTGTGTCTGAAGAAGAGGTGATTTCTAGATATTCTTTGTAGAGGAGATTCAGTATGTCCTACTGGATTGTCATCTTGACCGCCTTCCTCCAAACATGAATATTTATTACCTTATATAACTCCTTTGAGTCAGAGATTCGGGAGTGACCTAGTTGAATGATGCTGGCCTGGGATGTCTCATGAGATTATAGTCAGGACGTGCCAGGGCTGCTATCATCTTAAGCCCCAACTGAGGCTAATTTCTGCTTCTGAGATGGCTCATTCACATGGCTGTTGAACCTAGCTGTTAACACCAGGCCTCACCACACTGCCTCTCCATAGGGCTGATTGAATGATTTCAAGTTATAACAATAGGCTTCCCCATAATAAATGATAAAAGGGAGGACTAGGTAGGATTGACTAGTTTTTTTAAAAGAAAGTTGCAGGCAGGAATGAAGGCAAGCAGGCAGGCGGGAAGAGACAGGAAGAAGCAGCACTTATTATTTTATTTAGTTGTTCATCCCAGATGTCCCCTTATTCTCCCTTTCCTCTACTGTGAACCTGCATCCTTGGGTTGTATGTAGATACTCCAGCTGGAGGCAGCAGATAGAACAACTGCTCTACCAGGGCATACCCAGGATTACTAGTTTTATTATGGCTGAGCCTCAGTAGTCACACATTTGACAGTTTCTGTGGGCTATACTGGTTTACTTTGCTCATTGTAGGAGGAGAGCATCAGAATGTGGTAGGTAAAATCAAGAGGCAAGATGGTTGGCCATCATTTTAAAGGCTGTCTACTGCAGGCCCCTAGAATGGACGGGGTGGGGGGAGAATTCTTCCTCAGGAGGGGAGAGTGGAGGGGGGTCCAGCAGGTTATGTCAGCAAGGGGAGCTAAGCAGAAAAATGTTCTGAACCAAAGTATGAGCCCGTGTAAAGGTATGAGAAGGTGGAAGGGTAATGGGAAGTGTTTACTTATCACTCTGTCATAGGAGACAGGGTTTTGATGAAGGAGAGAAAATACAGCAAATTATGAGGCTGGAAAAGGATCAGAAGTAAAACCACAAAGGATATTATTTGGCATTACTTAGAGGATTTGGGTAGTTATGGGCAGATTATAATCAGAATAATGACTCCTGATACTTGTATCTCAAAAAGAAGCCCCCACCTATGAGAGTGTTAATTTCCAGCTCTTCTTAGAAGCAAAATCAAATGCCTTCAGTGTGCACCTACTCTCTGCCCTGTTCTTTCTCCAGTTGTCTTCTCATTTAATCACATTGGATTAAATATGCATGGCCAGTTGAACTGAGAAGTTATGCTCAGTATTTCTCAGTATTTCTCCAGTCATCTCCCCTTTATAGGCCTGCTGATGGCTGTGGGTGTTGCAGAGACTCTGACTGAAAACAGTGCTATCAGCTTCAGTTAGTGACAGTGCTTGAGTCAGGGACTTCATCACTCTGAAAGGACATTTTATATAATTGCCAGTGTGGCAGGTCAGCTGGGAATATTTTTGACTTTTTAAATATAAACAAGGAAAATAACACCGTCAACATTTGCTTTTCAAAATGAGGGACAAAAAATATGTGCTTGTGAAAGAGAGAGAGAGAGAGAGAGAGAGAGAGAGAGAGAGAGAGAGAGAGAGAGAGAGAGAGAGAGAGAGAGAGAGAGAGAGAGAGAGAGAGAGTGTGTGTGTGTGTGTGTGGTGTATCACTTAGGCCTGGGATCCTGGTTTGGGTAACATTGTCTGTTTCTTTCCAGAACAGAAGCAATTCATTAAAGTCAATTTCCCATTTTCCACAGAAGGAGTAGGAATAAGAGAGAAAATTAAAATCCTTATAAAATCTCCCAAACTTACTTTCATTACTGTTATCATTCTTCTCTTGAAGCACTTAAGAAATATAAGAAAGTCAGTTTACATATTACACATTGCCTAATTTTTATCCCTTCTACTAACTGACTCACATGCCTTAGCAACTTATTCTCCTTTCTTAAGATAATTGGCTAACCCACAAAGTTAAGGAGTGGGTATGGTTAGCCTCCTTCTGAATGAGAGGTCCCATTTTTGGGATTTCACTTTTTTGAAGCTAGATTCTTGTTGGAAATGCTAATGGATGTGGGGATGTGAGATATGAAAAGAGACATAGAAATTCACAGCTTTATTATCAGTGTCTAAATAATTTAAGATTCTGTGTACTACTGGACCTTGTGTTTTACTTGCCATTGACATAATTCAGGTAACAAAAAGAGGAGTCATCAAAAACTCTTATTGAAGTGGAAATTCATATTGCTGATCTCTAGTCTAAGGTTTAAAAAATTGCTTCCATAAGTACCCTAACTGGACTAGTGTGTCACTTAGGAAAAGACAATGCACATTTAACATTCACTGTCTATTAAAAATATGCAGACAACCCTTTTTCAAAAGCTTATCTTGGGGCCTTATACCTTCTTGTACAGTTCATTCTGCTCAAGATATTTCTTGATTCCTCATAATTTTCTCAGAGCTTTGCTACTGTGGGGATCAAAGAGAAAGTTACCCCATTTCCCTGGGCCATCATGGCACACCCTGATATTCCAAATATTTCGAGCTGACGTTCTATAATTATCATGGGCCTGACAATGTTTTAAGTGCTTTACATGTATTTACTCACTTAGTTCTCTCTGTAACCCTACTTCTCCTATTTTACCCACCTTATATATAAAAAGAGTGTGACAGAAAGAAAGTAATTTGCCAATAATCACATAGAGTCCTAAGTGCAGAGCTAGGATGGACTTCAGTATTCTGACTCATAAGTATTCTACCCTATGTTGTTAGTGTAAGGTTTTTCTGGGCTCCGCGAGGAGAAAATTTCAATCAGACAGAAAGCAGAATAGTCAGGACTTTATTGGACTTTGCGCTCCCGGGCGAAACTCCCAAGTCCGCAAAACGGGCCTGGGGAAGTCACGCGCAGAACAAAGGGGTACCGGCTCTTTTAAGCAGAGGAATTTCGCGGGCATCCCATATCACGATTGGGGATTGGCCCCGTGAATCCAGGTGTGGGGGTCGCATCCCTTATTCTGACGTCATCCACCTTTTTCCCGGGCTTGGCCGCCGGGCTTGGCCGCCGGGCTTGGCCGCTGTCCCTGCCCGCTGTCCCTGCCCGCTGTCCCGTCTTTCTGAGCCAGCCTAACAGTTAGTAAAAGCATTTGAGATTAAAATAAAATTTCCTTTAAGTCATATTTGAAAGCGTTAGTATCCTTAATCTATAAATAGGAATAATAACTCCTACATAAGATTGTTGTGATGGTTGAATAGGGAAATATTGGTTAGATGTTCTAATACATGGTTTATAATATATTCAGTCCTTAATAAAGCTATCATTTATACTTATGAATATCTTCATTCAAATTTAAGTCATTTGAAGGTATAGTTGATATTTTGGAAAGAAACCAAAATATCTCCTGTAACCAAGATAAATGAGTTAAGGAGAAGGCCATACCTTATGGACTTTGTAAAACAGCTAGTTATATTAATAGATCATCATCTGAATAGTCATCCTAACTTTTAAACTCTCAATTTCCCAAATAAATGGAGAGGCAACAAAGCAAAGCAGTTACTAGCAGCCCCTCTTAATAGAGTCTGCTTTTCAACCCACTCTACCAGCCCAACTCAGTTCAAACTCAGGAGAGAAAATACATTTTAGGCGATTTGGAATAGGGATGGACTATAAAGTGATTTATTTTTTCTGTTTACTTTTGAAAAAGAGAGATGAGAATATAATGTAGAGTAATAGCTGCATTGTGTGATTGTGGATAAAACAATATGCTTCTCTAGCACAGAACAAAAGCTCCAATTCCTTCTCATTATTCTGAAGGTGCATGAGCATGTAGAGATCAATGTTCTAAAGGAAAGCCTTGTTTCATAACGTTATTTATTGAAGAGACTTCATATGAATATCTGTTAAGACCAGGCCTCCATATCCATATAACTTGGATGGGACACAAGAAGCAAAGAAAACAAGGCAACACTCTGCTCTGGGGATGTTTTAGGAAATTTTGAAACATGGCAGTGCTGTAATACCAGAGCATCCCAGGTTTGTAACCAAGGCAACTCTCTCCCAATGCTTTTTTCTGTTGATTATCTATTGTAATGCCAATAATTGCAGCTGAGAGGAGTCTCTGTTGTGAGAGACAATTAACACTTGAAATGAAATAACTGATTTAAATAAATGGGGGACTCAGCAGTGTGACCTGATCTCTTAGGAACCAGCCACAGCTTTGGAATATGACAACTCCTGGTTTGCAGCATCTTCCAAGGGAAGAGAGTTCTCTTCCCAAGTTACTTTAAGTCTTGCTAGTGAGGACTCTTGTTATATTTGAAAGCCATTTGTTTCTTCTTAGATTATATTGGAAAATAGTTTAATAAGTCCAAACCTGCAAGACTGTGACACTGAATTTTCAAAGATGGACTTATTGAACCAACTTGTCACTATATGTAATGCTTCATTAAAAATATTTCCTCCAACAGTTTGCTGTTATGATCCCTCTTCACTGTTATTTAGACTGTATTTTAAATGGCTGTTTAATTCAGATATGAAAAGGAATGCTTGTAAATCCTCCTCTTCACATCTTTGCCTTGCCTGAAAGTTTTGCTTTCAAAATTAAAGTTGCCATGAGCATTTGAACCCTTTACTGAAACTGTTCCATGGCTCACATTCGCAAAATTGGTGTCAGTTCATGGACTGTGACTCTTAGAGACATTTTTGTATGTTTCAATAAATCTGTAGAATGCTAAAGACAAATGATTTTTCCTTGACTCAACCATACTTGTTTTCAGACTTTCCTTAGTCTTGTATAGTCATGCTGGTCTCAAGTTTTTTTCAGCGTGACGGCATTTCTGTTAGGAAAAATACTCCCAGCTCTTCACTTCAGTTATCTGATTTGTGAGTTCAGAATAAGAAACCAAACAAGCTGGACTCAGTTCCCTCTTGATTTCTCTTTTTCAGAGTAAAATGCCCACAGGATTCATGTATTCTTGGCAGCCCTCTGCTTGTAGTAAGGGTGCTGTTTCTAGAGGGGAAATGGCCCGTAGCCCTCAGACTATGCCAGTCAATTAATGAAACAAGTCTTTCAAATCAATGGTACAGGCAGATCTGAAGCCACATTCTCCAACCAACTGTAGCAGAAATGATGAAGCCGTTGATTTGATCTTCATCTATCTCTTTTCTCTCTAAATGGGTTCTGAATTCAATTGGGAGAGAGATGTAATTTATTGGCTGCCCAAAATATCATGTTTTCCATATCGAATGTTGTTGATAAATATTAACTAATGAGCAAGTCATGGAATGCAGTCTTCATGAGAGCAGAGTCCTTTTCTGGTTCTCATATAAAAATATTTTTAAAAATGTGGAACGATGAAGTTATAGCTTCTCTAGCTCAGGTCACAAATATTCTCGCTCACATTTCAGAATGAAGCATTTAGTATACTTCATATTTTTGCAACACCTAAAAGATTAGTGAAAGATGATCTCACTTAAACATAAGGACCAGAACCACTGCATAATCACTGAATTATTCACAGCAGAGACTAACAGTGTGGAATGCCTCAGGTTGGAATTATTTAGGTTTAGCTAAGGCTGGTACTCTAGTCCAGGGTCTGGGTCCCGTGACATCTCAAAGAATGGAAAAGAAACAAAGAACACTGAGTCCAGTGGTAAAGGCTAGACTTAGGGAACCCAGGGAAAGGACTTGAAGACCTGGAAGGGGGCTCGCTAAGGAGATATGGAGCTCATGCAATATGTACTGGTTTGACGTGAAGAGCCATGTCTCTGAGCCACTGCTTCCAACAGGGTGTATAGACTGACAGAGCTGTGTGGTGGAGACTCTAATATGCATAACAGGAAGTGTTGTTGCCAATGAGAGTGGACATTAAAATCTACACTTGGAGACAAAAATTGGTAGAGAGAGCTTTATCAGGAACAGAAAACTCTAAACCACAAAACAAGTGAGGCAGGCAAGCACACAGTATATGTTGGAAGAGGAATGTATGGAGAAAACTCATGGGGGTGAGGGATGGGGAGGTGGGCACAATCTAAAGACAATTACAGTTATTTGCAAATGGAAAGACTAAGAATTGATCCCAGAGACATCAAAAGAAAGAAAGACAACCTCATTGGTCAAGATACAGAAGAATTGGGACCACACAGAAGAGAACAAAACCAGAGTTGAGCTCTCTTTTTGCTCAGACTAGCCAGTTTCCTACAAGAAACAATGTCATCTCCACTACATAGTGTTTATAATTTGACTATAATTAGACCCAGGAGTAACAGAATATATATATATTTCTCATTGCTGTGTACAGATCGAGGTGCTCCCCAGGAATCTCTTAATATTAAGTCTGGAGGTCACCTCATTCATGGGCATTGTTATATGTATATTGAACTCAGCTATTAGAATTAATATGGTACCTTGCATGGCTAAGACCAAGGGGAATATTTGCAAACTTCTCTTACGAAGGCGTGTTTCTTATGTCACAGGGGCACTGGAGTTTTGGGGTCTTCCCTAAACACAGGCTTCAGAGTTAGAATTCCTGGGTTTTGTGTAGAGCTCCAAGACCCAATTCCAATGTGTGGAGGCTTCTCAGAAGACTTCTCACAAGCAATTCTCAGAAGGGTGTCCAGGAATTCAACTCAATTCTGACATATATCTACCTGGAGACAGTATCAGACTCCACACATGAAGGACTCCATCTCCCAAGACCATCTTCTACTCCAGACTCCAGTTGTAAATAAAAGGGTGTTTCAACCCAGCAGTTAAAGAGTGGAGGTCTCCACAGCACCCTCCCCTGACTTCAGATGACTGTCACAAGCCCAGGTCATTACCTGTGTTTCTGACTGGTGTGGAATAGAGTTTCCCAGGGCCCCTCCGCAGGTTTGATTGATTTGCTAGAATGGCTCACGAAACTCGGGAACCCTGTTTACTCATTAGACCACCTATTTCTTACAAAGGTGGAATTCTGAACTGCCAGATGGAAATGATACACAGTGGCACGGAACTCCCCTGCCCTTTCCAGGCATGCCATCTCCCCAAATCTCCATGTATTCACCAATCTAGAAGCCCTACGAAGTCAATTCTTTGGGTTTTTGGAGACTTCATTGCTTAGGTATCATTGTGTAAGTCATTGGCCATTGAACTTAACCTCTTGTCCAGTCCCTCTCCCCTCCCCAGAGTTCTGGGGGTGTGACTGCTAGTTCTGCCTTCTGTGTTTGTTTCCATGGCAACCAACCACCATCCTCAAGTGGTTTCCTAAAAGTCAGCTCAGTCACATAATAGAAGATAACTGGATCATGCTCAATATTTAAGCAATATCAAGGCTTCTGGGAGCTGTGAGCCAGGAACTGTGGGTGAAGTTCAAATATATATTTCTTGTAAATCACACTATTGCAGGTTTGAACTCTACCCACTATTTACTAGTTAATTGTAAGAGCTTGGATCAATTGTTCATCATTCTGACCTTCAGTTTCCTCATCTGTACAAATGTACAAATGGGGATTATTTTAGTACTTGCAGAACTGGAACAAGAATTCAACAAAGGTAAGACATACACATTAAATATATAAGGTGAACCAATTTCTCATTCATATAAATGTAATGAGTTTTTCAAAATAGATAACTCACATAAAGCCCTTTGAGCAGTGACTCGCAAAGGATATAGTTCATACAAATGGTGAGATATTACTTTTAAGGGATCCTGCAAACGTGTGCTGAATGTCTACTCATACTGACTTTAGAAAATGCACTGAATATTCAGCTACAGTGAACATATTTCATGTGTATGCCAGCCTCTTTAAAAGCTGATGATTTTCCTTTTTTCTGTAATAGCACTGGAAATTTTCTTCCGAAAAGCATAAACAGTGTATGATTGAACTACGTCTCCCAATCTAACTCTCCCCTCCTTACTAGAAATTTGAGCGAAGAGTGGGTTTGTGTTCAGTCAGCCCTGGTGTTATTCAAGGACTCGTATCTCTATGACCTTTGGCTTTCCACTTCCCCTCCATTCCTTCCTTCTTCACATATTTTTAAGCCCTTGTTATATACACTGAATAGTGCTAGAAGATATGATAAATCCTGAGAGGTACATGTTCTCTCTCCCTCCCCCTCCCCTCCCCCTCCCTCTCTCCCTCTCCCTCTCCCCTCTGCTCTCAGACATTTAGAATCTGTTTGAGAAGACAAGATGTAAAAAGTTAAATGTAAGCGTTGAGTGACGCTATTGCAGGATATGTACCAAGGCTGTTTGTGATATGTGATCAGTGATATTCCTTACAAACGTAGCATATCACACTGTCAATCTCTACTGTGAATAATTTAGAATTTTTGATTCCTTCTTTCGCATAGAGATAACTTTACTGTTATATCATGAAGGGGTAGAAATCACCAGCTCCACTGATGTTAGATGAACATGTTACCTTAAACAGAAGTGAGTTAGGGATACAAATGACTACATAAAGGAAATTCAGTATCAGTAACATTTTTCAAATTTGATGTAATTATTTGTTAGAGGGACTCTCAGAATCACCAGATTCCCAGTTGGTGTATATGAGCATAAAATGTGAACATAAAATTTGTTTGCTGATGAAAAGTTATACAAAATGATGATGTTTTGGTAAGTGGAGCTAATGTATTCAGAAAATATGATATTGTGAAACAGATACTCATTTGGAGTAAAAACTTAGAAAGTGGTAGTGCTGAATGAACTGGAGTGATAATTGGTAGTAAATTTATATGAATATGTATACAATGGGGTGGGTTGGAAGTTAAAAGGTGATATGACTTTAGGTGGACTAAGCAAAGAAATCACATTATTAATCAAAGATAATATAGGCAAGTCTGTTTATGTCTCCTTGATAAAAATTTTTGGAATAATACGTGATCTCAAGATTTTAGCACCAATAAGGTTTTGGGAATAATAAAAGGAGATTCAGATGTGAAAAGCACAGGTGATTATAAGGACCTGCCATAGTGATTTATGAGCTGTGACTGGCACAAAAGATACCTAAATATGTACATATATGTGAGTATCCCTTTTACAAGCCCTGTGATTATCAAAACTATTATAGTCTTCTTTTGCAGTTTTATTGTCAGGGATAAGCATTTGTTGGCTTAAGTAAGGTCCTTTGTCTTAAAGGGGAGATTATTTTAAAATTTATGTCCAGTCAAGACCTACTGGAAGTATAAATATGTGCAATTCACATATAATTGTCAAATTGTCAAATTCAAGCTCATTTTTAATAAACTATAGTTCTGAAAACAAATGTTTCTAGTGGCAAGAGAAATGAAAAATAACCTTAATTGCTAGAAAACTAGTAGTTGTTGCTGGGCCTTATTCTTGACAAATAGCGCAAATGCAAGGCCTGAAATTTTGTTAAGTATAACATTTTCAAGGGAGTGATGACTAATTAGGAGAAGAGAAGGAATAAGATGGAAACATGAAAATGAAGTCTACAGGATAGTATGTGTCTATTCAGTGATAGTTTCTTAGAAAAGGTGAATGAACTTGAACTTATCAAGAAGCTGCTTAAAATTACCTTGTTCATAAAAAAGCAATATTATAAACTACAAATTACTTAAATTATTATAGGAATGCATACAAAGAGAGTATTTTAAATTTAGAATAAAAAAATCCCTGTTAGACATACCGCTTGCTCAAAAAGCTGACTATGCATATCTAAATGTTATGAAAGAGAGAACTTTCAATTTCTTATGTAATCAACTGATGTTTTGGCATGTTTTTAATGAACTGTGTAAAAAGTCAACAGAAAATCTGAAGAATTTTAGAATACATGTATCTCAGAAATTATTGTCTTGTATTTATAAATGGACTTTATAATATATTCAGCATGAATTATTTTCCACTTGGAAATAATTGCCTGTAAGTGGTATAAACAAAAGGATATTTTTAGGCAAATGCCCAACTGGTAAACCTATTTTAATGATTGTGGTTCCACATATATTTATGCTTGAGTTATGGGAAATGTTTTAAAATCAAATAGATGACTGAAAAAAAAATTATAGGACTTTTGATTCAAGTTGAGGTCAAATTATAAATGAGAATACAAATGTACTTCACAGTACATTTATTTCCAACATAATTTTAGTCATAAAATAACCTGTTTACTTGCTGAAACAAAACATCTAAGTTTTAAAATTTATTTTAGTCAAAATTAACATCTTTTGAAAAAGCCAGAATTAGCTATTATAATATCACTCCAATATATAAAAAATCCTAAGGAATCAAATGAACAATTTTCAGCTTATGGGTAACTCAGTCACCTTTCCCAGTCTATTTCACAGGATAGGTGATTTGGTCTACTTTTTCTCTTTCATGAATTCTTTGCTTATCACTTCAGATTTTCTTCAGATTTCAGTATTTACTTTTGTAGCAAACAGGATAATTTTCACCACCTTCCTAATCGAACGGAAATTCTTTCAGGTTCTTAGCAGACATCACATGTGTTTCTTCTGGACCTGTTGCAAGTTCAAATGCCCACCCAGCCCATGAAGGGAACGTGGAGTAGGAACATGGAATTAGAACATGGAGTGGGTCTTCAGGGGACCAGATGGACGGCAGAGGACTCATCTTGTGTAGGGTTCAGCCTCTGTGCAGATCTAATTGTTAGCATGCAGTGAGGAAGCCCTCAGTAGCTAGCTTTCAGTTCTTTAAGATGAGCCAGAAGTCTAACGCTTTTGTGATTTTTTCTGTCTGGGAATAATGAAATTGACTAAACAAAACCACTACCTGCTGGATAAACTCAAAAAGAAAATGAAAGTTTCCAGGCTGATTCTGACCCACGGGCTTCTAGTTTTAACCTTTATGGCAAACTCTAAAACAGATAAATCCCCAAATCACTCTTCATGTTTCTGCCCAGTGTCCTTGATCTCTCCAGTCATGGGATAAAATGACTACCTTCTGTCTTCCCTTGTCAGCGTACCCTGAACTTCCCCTTCCCCTTCCATGAACACTTCCTCTCTTTATCCAGATCTCTTTTTTGTTCCTTTGAATCCATGTATTATTAAAAACCCTTCCCTACACCAAATTCTGCCTTCTATCTTATTCATCAACATGTAAGTGTTTTATTCTTATTGCTGACAATAGAAACTCCCTGAAGGTAGAGATGATTTTACTATCTATGCCTGACACTCAGGAGACATCAGTAAATGAATTGGATGAGAGGACATCACTTATGACTCTTGTTTGAACTGAACAATGTAGAGTTAATATTTACAAGGCTAAAGTCTACTGAAAATAAAACAGCTAAATCCTGTTTCCTGAACAGATGGCGCATCTTTTTCCCTAATGCAATTTCCTGACCGTGCGTACTTGTCATCATTAAGTAATAGTTGCCTGCACAATCTTTGGTAACATAGAATCTTTCCTATGTGTGAACTCTGAATATGACTCATGCCTGATCAGTAGCTGCTTCTGCATGTGATTCCATGTGGACTATTTCTAGGAGTATTTCCTTCTTTGACCCCCAAACAACTGATAAAGTTCTTGGTTTCAGTTGGGGAAGACAGGTGATATGGTTAATTTCTGAAACAATCATGAGACCCAGGACACAGAATTCTCTGACTATTCTGATAGCTCACAGCTTCATCTGATTCTTGGGTTAGTAGCATGGGGGCCTTCCCTGAGCTTGAGGAGAGTTGGAGGATTTTTTTTTTTTAATTTTGAACCTTAATTATAGGTATCCTTAGTACATTGCTTAGAAATTATTATGTTACTTCTTTCTGTTTCATCTGTAGAAAGTGAATAAAGGCAGTTGTGTGTCTGTGGTGGAAAGGTCATGGAAACTAAAATCAGATCAGTTGTTTCATCTTGAAAAGCAAGGAAGGTCCCTTAACACCCCAGTCTACTCTTCTCCTATGTAACATAAAAAGTGATAGGCCTACCTCTTAGAGTAATTCTCAGTTGAGGATTAAATGAAACACTGCATATGAAAATCCTTTGTGAACGTACCTTCCAAGTGTTCACTGTTGTTTATGTAGGAACCTATGCACTTGTTCCTTAGGGTTAGATGTCTCATTGGTGGGAACTCTCCTCCATCAGCAATGATCAGACCAAATCTGACCAGGCCCACTTGTTTGCACCTGATCCATCGCTGCTGCACTCCATGTGGCAACACTGAGTCGTCACCATGGAAACTGTAGATCCCACCAAGTAAGACACATTTAACGCCTAGTCCTTTACTGAATAAGTTTGCCTGCTCCTGCATCGTTTTTCACTTGCAGAAGGTATTCACATATTTGACTTCAAGTCTGAACTTGAAGAGTGCCCTAACTAGACCTTCTCAGATATACTGTTTATTTTTCCTGTGGTCACAGGGCAGCAGTGAAAACACCTGTGGGATTTGGGACCAGAACAATAATTACTTCTCAGTCTTATCTCCTGCAGCCAGAAGAAAACATCTGCTTTTTTAATTTTGCAGAGATGGGCA
Organism: Solenodon paradoxus; assembly: GCA_004363575.1. Classification (NCBI taxonomy): domain Eukaryota; kingdom Metazoa; phylum Chordata; class Mammalia; order Eulipotyphla; family Solenodontidae; genus Solenodon; species Solenodon paradoxus. The sequence goes on along the minus strand of RJWH01003064.1, from coordinate 64,138 downwards.
GAATGGAAATTCTTTAGGGATTTCTGCTCCATCTGTGGCACAGAGAAGGAAGGTGGAAGGCAGGCAGGAAAGTTTCCGGTTTAACTGATGCAAAATGAACGCAAATCAAATTAGCCGAGGGCAAGCCTTGATTTTAAAGTTTAAACCTAAATAGGTCTCACTGCTGTTCCTGAAGCAATAGATGATGTTGGCAAAAGTCCCACTAATAGTTCTTTGATTTGTTTAATAAAAGTCATTCATAAAAATCAAATGGATCACTGGGCAGGAATTTGACCAGAAACACCTTCCAAGTGATAATTAGCTTGCCAGTATTTTTTCTGAGTTTTGTACTGCCATAGATATTCATGACACATTTCCCATCAAATTGTAAGTTCTTCAGGAAACACTGTTATCAGTTTAAGAAGAACATGAATCAGACTGATAAAGCTAATTGGTTAGGGTTCTTTATTCGCCTTCATTTTAAATAAAGCTGTTGAAGGTTCCCAGGGTAACAAAGAGCTTTGTTGTTATGACAACTGCTTATTCCTTTTGCTTTGAAGAAGCTTATGATGTGGTAGGCAACACATTAGGAATAATTAAAACAAATGATAAATGGGATGCATCCTTAGAGGAATAAACCAGTACAAACTCAAACCATTTTCCTGGTTTTCAGTTACTATTTTCATGGCGTCAAATTTACGTCATTTGAACTGGTCAATTGTGCCAATTTCCACCATTTTTTGACCCAAGAACTGTGTCACTCTAATCTAGTTTAGATAGGCACTGCGATCTTTTTTTTGCTCTGTACTTTGCACCTCCCTTCTTGCGATGTTGGGAAACACCAGGAGCTAGGGTTTCTCAGGGCAGTGGTGTACTTCTAACATGATCCCAGAAGCTCATGTGATTGGCTAATTTGATCTCTGCAAGCCTAAGTGAAGTTGTACACTGACTTTAGAACTCACTCCCTGGAACCAGTGTTTTCTTGTTACTTTGTGCCAGAGTCTGTCACCGCCCTTTCCCTTGAACCTCTACAGCTCAGTGAATGTGTGGATAGTATCTCTATTCCACGGAGGAGGAATGTCATCAGAAAGTCTCTGGGACACAGTCAAGGTGGTCTGATGGAAAATAGTAAAGTGAGAATTCATGGACTCCAGTTGATCTGTGTAAGATGCTGTAGCTGAAGGAGAAAATGGGTTTGAATAATTAAAATAGAACAGAGAACTCTCTTCTGACGTGTGCTATTTACCTTTGCTCTAATTTTCCTCATTTCTTGCTAAACACTTAGCCTAACTAGTGTAATGTTTTCTCCTAGCTCCAGGTCATGAACCACTGGGGGTTACAACAGTTTTATGGATGTAATATAGGTTATTTATTTTTATGATATGACTAAGATATAAAATATCAGGGTTTCTCCCCATGAAATGTTAAGTATGGTTTTGTGAAATGATTTTTACAGTTTGTATCTACTGGTGTATATGTGGTTGTAAATCATGTGAAAAAATTTCAACGTCACTTCTCTAAGACTTCTCTAACATTTTCTCCCTACTGATTCTGTAATTTCATTTCGCATGTCTTTTCCTGCCTTTTTATTAATGCCAATAGAGTTGAAATGCATGAAAAAATATTTGTCTTAAACAAATGGTAACTGCAAGATGTATCCACCTTTCTTTCAATATAAAAATAAAAAGTATGCTGCCTTTTTTGTATGTTTTGTTTTTAAGAAAGAAGCATATTTATTTATTTATTTGTTTGTTTGTTTGTTTGTTATACACCCCAGTAATGGGATTGTGAAACCGGGTCCTTGGGCTTTACATTGTCTGCACATCAGCATCAAAGCTGCCTGAGCCACAAGGGGTGTGACCCTGTGCTCCTTACATTATACTAGAGATTCTACTTTGCCATTATGAGGGTCAGAGAACAAATATCTAAGTAAAAATAATGTTGTGGTCCTCTCAGTCATATTACCATGCACCAGTTGATAAGGTTTTCTTCCACGTTTTCTGTGACCCTCTTCAATTTTACTGAAGGATTCCTGGTGCTTAGGTGCTGTTATTCTTGAAACAGCCTCAGAGAATTGAGGAAAAAAATTGTATGAGAAAAATGACTCTGAAATGTATTGGATAGATGAAAAGACAGTTTACTTCTATGAGTACATTGGCTTATATATGTACAAGGATTCCCCAAATATTTAATCCAAATTCTTCATGCTTCCAGACCTAATCTGTGGTGGAGGAAATAAAGGATAGAGGCACAAGTGAAACGACACCAGAGAGAAACAGAGAAATGCAGAGTGTGGTAATATCAGGACAGATTTGTCTGGACTTCCAAAAAGGAAATAACCACGGAGAAAAAAGGTGGAGGTTAGGCCCTAGATTAAGAGATACTGAAGAGATCATTGGCAACCAAATGGAGGAGTGGGAACTGATGGATTATTGCTTAGCAAAAGAGTTTATAAAAGTGATTTTGGACATAACTGAGGAAAATGAAATATGTATGTGACATGATATTGTGGAATTTTTAATTTTCTTAAATCTTGCATAGCACAGTGGTTATGTAACACAGTGGCTTTATTCTTAGGAAATGCATGTTGAAATGTTGAAAAATAAAGTGTCATGTCCATAATCTTTAGTTTACTAATGACTCATTTCTATCTATCCATCCAAAGAGAAGGAAATTGAGCAAGTATGACCAAATATTTATAATTAGTAAATCTGACAGCAATATGTGGCGTTTTTGTATAATCTCATAACTGTTATGTTGGTTTGCAGATTTTCAAAATAAAAAGTTGGCAGAAAAAAAACTATGTATTATGCCATTCTGTTTACATAAAGCTCAAAAATAGGCAAAACTAGTCTATGGCATTGGACCTCACAATATAGATTAACTCTAGGAATGACTGAAGGGATGATTATTGGGAAGAAACAGAAAGGACTGATATCTAGGGTTGTTCCAATTCTTAACTTGGGAAGTGGCTATATACATATAGGGGTGTGTTCCCAGCGAGATTCGTCACTGAGATGCATACTTACTATCTGAGCGTGTTCGGTATGTGTCTTGTACTTACAAAATTAAAAAGAGAGGGTATAGAATTAACATTCTACCGTATTTTGTTTCTACTGGGGCTGAAATGATTGATTTTCACTGTGAGTAAATACACACTAAAGTGCTTATATGAACTTGGGCAAAGCCTTCATATATCTAGTGAGTTTGGGGAAGGGAGAGATAAGCTAATTTGTCTTATTTATATTAAACAATACTTTTCTGATAAATTGCTAACTGGATGTGACTAAATTACTGTAATTACAAATAATTGTTGCATGAAATGATTATGTTGAATTGAAAGTCCTGCTAAACCATGTATGGTTATCATAACTACTTTAAGCTCATTACTTTACAGTAGTGCTATAGCTATTTCTGGAAGATGTTTACAGCAGGATCCAATATACTGCCCCCCACCACCCCCGCCCCAAAGAGATCATATGCTCTGTCTTACAAAGGCACATCTATGAAAAATGGTATCTGATTTTTGGATAAAAACGTATTTCTGTCTGTGAATTTCTCTGTCTCTCCACCCTTAAATTTGGGTTAGGAAGCGGATGACTCATTCTACCCACTCTCAACCACTCCCCTGTCACCACTGATGGATGCAGGTATAGTGGATGATGGTTTACAATCCATTTGTTTGCTGGGGCTTCTGCTGCTCAAAGGGAATTGTGTCTTACAGCAGTAACAGCAGCATGTGGTGATCGTAATTGGCACTATGGCGACTCTACATATATCATGACAGTTTATGGAGACTCACATCATTCACTGTGACCTGGATATCATTTAGTTGTCTTCTGATATATTTATCCTTTGTTTTGTTTATTTATTCAGCAGAGCACTTTGCTCGAATATGTGATGTGAGGGAAAGGACTTCACCTGTTGTATGCAAAGCCGAATTCCTAGTACCCAGCACCTGTCACATGGGAGGTACACAGAAATGGTTTGTTGAAATAACGAAGAAGTACACTCTAAGCATGACTATGTGTCCAAAGTAACTTAGCCACAGAGGGAAAGTTCAAGTGGAAATTGATACTGAGTGTGAGGAGAACACTGGAATCTCTAGACTTTAAGGAATTTTAGCTCAGAGTTTTATTCATTTTTTTAAGAGAAAAAGGAAGGAAGAGAGAGGAGAAAAAAGATTTAATGGAGGAAGGAAGGAGAGGAAGCATCTTTATTTACTTAGTTGTTCACTTTGGTTTTTCACCTGGGTACCTGGTCCTGAAACCTGGGCTTAACGTGGTCTGCACACCAGTGTCTCGGGTCCCTGAGTTGAGTGAACCCCTCAACTCAGAGTTTTATATCCTTATCTCTTGTATAATGTAAGGAAATTTTAGCTGTAGCAGGAAAACCACAAGTCTTAGGGGCTTATGTCAGATATTGATTGATTAATTTTAAAGGAAAGGTGTAGGCAGGAAGAGAGAGGAGGAAGCAGTACTTTATTTATTTTTTACTTTAATTGTTCACATTGTTTCCTCAGGACCGGGGACACGAATTGGGTCCTTGGGATGTATGTGAACTGCACTCCTTTGGAGGCAGCTGACCTTTTATTCCACCAGGGTGCATCCAGACATTTATTTTTTATTGCCACTTCTGAGTGTTATTAGTTGAGAGGGGGGAGAGGAGAGCAGGCTCTGTGGTGGTATTTTGAGCTCTGCAACCATGGAGGCTGTGATGCCTTCAAAACAGGTGTCTGAGCTCATACTGATGGAAATTCAGCCTGCAGAATAGAGAGGCAGGAGAAGGCACACTTACTTATCTGCTGTGATTTGATATTTCGGCCACATGTGCTCCCATTCCATTGACGAGCATGGTCACACCCGACTCTCCCCTTCCCCAGATGCACCGGGCTGAGCGGGGACTGCAGCCCAGGGCTCCATGGCAGTAGCAGGGTCCCATGCTAGGCTTAATGCTCTTCTATCATCTTGAAATGCCTAAAAATCTTTTAAAAAAGGATTCTGCATTTTCATTTTTCACTAGGCCACACAAATTATTTAGCAGGGCCTGAGGCTGAGAAATGTAATCTTTGACAGAGAAGCCCCTTCCCAACAATAGCTCTACATTATGGAAGGGGATCATGAATATTTGGTGGACAGCTCATGCTTTCTGCCACCCTGGAGCATTGTTTCCAATTTTGAAGTGAAGAAGAGTCCATATGACATTTAAAAATACCCAGTGTTTAAGAATTCCCAGTAACCAAGTGACCGAGCCCGGAAAGGGCTGCTAAGCTTAGTGCTTACTACCACTCGTGTGGTTGAAAAACTGGACCATTGGGGCATATTTTAATAAAATGGGCCTTTCTATGCAAGGCCCCATGGATGGCAGTGTGGCATAGACATGTGACAACTAGAGCCACATTCGTTTTTTTTTTTTTTTTTTGTGCTTTGGATTCAAGAAATATTTAATAAGTGTATAGTACTGTCAGCCATTCATCTATGGTTGTAGTATCAGAGTTTAGAAGGACAAAAACAAATTTCCTGCTTCATAGAGCTTATATTTAATGCCATTCTGTTAATTCTTAGAGATAGCTTTATAGTAGTATAATTGACTTATAATAAAACCATATATATTTAAAATAATCTAATTTAGCTATGGGAATACCTGTAAAATCTCCTTTCCACCCCCATTCAGTCCTCAATCTCATTCCCTCATCTGCTCTCTATTTTCTATCATTATGGATTAGTTTTTATTTTCTAGAAATACACACACACACACACACACACACACTTTATTTTTGGTCTGACCTCTCAATATAATTATTTTGATATTTATCCATGTTGTTGCATGTAACAGTAATTCATTCCTTTTTATTGCTGAAAGAATAATTCCATTGTATGGTCATAACATGGTTTGTACATTCAGTTGTTGATGATATTTGCATTGTTTCTAGTATTGTCTATTACAAATAAGGTTCTTTTGATCTTTTATTTTGTGGCCACTAGTTGCATATATATTAAGCCCCTCGAAGATGTTCTACAACATATGGAAGTCATGTTCATTTTTTTTTTTTCAGTCTTTTTTCTTTTGATGTTCTTTTTGGCTAATTTCTAATTCTGTCTAAAAATTTACGCGTATTTCATCTGTAGCATCTAATCTTTGTTACGGTTTATTCTTTCATCTTAGGCATTATAGTTTTTCATTTCCAAGAGTTTGATTTGCATATTTTATGTATTTTTGTGTCTTTACTTAACATGCTTAATCTTTCCTGTAATATGGTGAACATATGAAATAGTTCTAATAATGACTTTAATCTTTCTCTGCTACTGAGGCTCTTAACCTGTATTATTTCTGGGCAGAACTGTATTCTGGAGAGCAATTCTTTTAAACTCTTGGAGCCTCACTGTTGAGCTTGAGAGCTCTGCTGTAGCTTTCTCCTTTCTGGTGCTCTTTCCTGTGAATTCCTGCTGTATTGAATATTCAGACTTACAGCTTTGTGGTGGTGGTGGTGAGATTCTCAGGGACACCTCTGAGCTCTACCTGAATTTCCCTTTCCTGTTCTACAGCCTGGAATCCCTTCCCAGTTAGGAATCCGGAGTAATTTTTAGGCTCACCTCTTTTCATTTTGATCTTGGAGTGACCATAGCTCTTAATTTTCTGAAGTCAAACTCCTTGAAAGTCATGTGCATGGGTGTGTGTGATTTTATAGAGTACATAAATCCTAAAATATTTATTGTCTTTTCTGTACTTAGAATTTCAAACTTATTCAAAGCAATTTTTTAAAAAAGGAGGTATCATTACATTATAACATCATGCATATTTCATTCCAACACTGACTGCCTCTTATGTAGCAAACCTGTTTGCTGGCTGGAGTCTGCTAGGAAACAACTGGGGATGCAAATCAGCTTTGTTTCCCCCCTCAGATATGATCTCTCAGCTGTGAAAAGCTGGGTAGGACTTTGGTGATTCTGATCTGAAGGCATGGGAGAGCTTTATCTGTATCATTTCATCTGAGGAATTTATAGGGAAGATTGTAAGTTCCTAGCAGAAAAGGCAGGTGCATCTTGCCTTATTCATCACTAGATCCCAAGCACATTCCCTGGCACATGGCAAGAAGTTCCTGAGTTTTAGGCAAGAGACTTACCGCTTGGAAGGGAATTCCTGCTCACTTTATTTAAACAGCTTGGCAGTAGACTCTACAGGTGAGGCCACCTTTCAAATATATGTTGTCTGTTGCTTTTTTGTTGCTTGAGGTAATGAGTGAGTCTGGTCACTATTATTCATCTGGAAAAAGTGGATGCCTCTGTGTCCTTCTTGATGACTCCTGAGAATCTCACCACCACCACCACAAAGCAAAAACAAAAAACAACAAACCAAAAACCTGGCAGGAATTCTGGAAAGTGAAGAGTGAGAATAATAGTGAAGAATATAAATTTCTTGCAAATAAATGATATTCAATAATTACACAGATTAATAAAAGAGAGCCTTCTGAAGAGAACCACAAAGCAGGAAGACAAACAGAACTGTTGAAAAGCACACCATATTGCTTGGGACAATAGAAACAAGTCATGATAATGGTCTTGTCCCCTGTCAGGTAATTCTAGCTGGAAAACCCCAGCAGGAGGAAGCAGTACTACTTAGAAGAGTGGGAACACTTCAGGGTTTCAGCCTAATGCCTTCATAGGTACAAAAGAAAATACATCGTAGCAGATACTGAAAAAAGAAGTTACAATGTCTACGGTGTAAAATATCCTTGGATTGAGATACACCCTTTGTGAAATAATGTCATCACATTCCAAAGGCCAGTCTCCTGCTGCCAAGGTCCCACCCTGAAGCTCTTTGCTCCAGTGAGACAATGTACTGCATGCGTGTAAAGGTGTCTGGGGGAGCCGGTGCGTCAGTGCAAGCGTCTCTTACTGTGCATGACGAGGACTCCTGCAGGCTGAAGACAGGGAGACTGCTGTGCCTACTGGAGTGCTTTGAGCACATTGTTCTCTGAATAAACCTGGGGCCATTTCAAATTCAAAGAGGAAAAATAGGGACTGAGCCAACTGAGTATCAGATAATTCTTGACATGCAAGCTGTCCTGCACTGTTCTTTTAAATCCACTTAAGGACCTGAAAATCTTTGAGGAGGGAATTAATTACTTAATATAAGACCTGTGCATAGCATTAACAGGCCTGAATTTTTTTTTCTTTTGTCTTTAAATGTGCAAATAAAGGATAACAGAGAGTTTCTGAGACTGAGATACGTGGCTTATTGACATAGAAACCATGTACCATAAGGGCCACTTTAGATAGTGGGAGCATGGCTTTGTTTTTATCCCTTAGCACTCCTCTCCGCTGAACCCTGCAGTGTAGTCTGGGCCATCACATTGGCAATCAAGGAGATAAATAGCATGTAGGTGAGGGGCAGGGAGAGAAGACTTGAGAAATGTCCATCCAGCACAGGCTACTTTCTGTGTGAGAGACAAGCAGATGATGCATCTGCAGCCTCAGGGAGGCATGCGTGGGACTGCACTTGAGAAGAGTTGAGGTTCAGGAACAGAACCATTTGTAGGGAATGGGAAGGACTCATCAGTCTTGCAAATGCAAACTTGTCATGTGTGCCTTCTTTCCTCTGATCTAGCCTCTGTGATAAGATTTTAGGAAGGGGGAGCAGAGTGTTGTGTGCTAATGGTAGGAATTTGCCGACAGACATGTGAGTGAATAGGGCCCTGCCTCCCCCTCTCCTTACAATCACTAAGGAGTATTTCTTGAATTCTTGTGATCAAGGCACTGAAGAGATTTCAAAAACAATGAGCTATGGTGCCCGTCCTTATGGAACCTATGTTTGGTTGGGGAGATGAAGCTTAGCTACTTGAAAAGTTTACCACTTTATGAGGTGATTTTGCTATAAGTGATGAAAATGGCCTAAAGAATCAGAGAAATGATTGATCACTTATAACTGGAGTTGTCAGGAAAATTTCATGCTGTTTATCCATGCCTTTGTGTATTTATTTCTTCTTTCCTATAGAGTTGGTGCTGCCATGTGTATTTTCAGTCCTCATAAATGTCTTGGTACAGGACAAACAATAACCACCACTGAATAAATGGATGAATGAATAAATAAGTAAACAAATCAAGTGAGATTTACATGGGTAAAGAGGTAGAGATTATTTTATTAGCATCTGGTAATATAAAAATATAGAATAAAGGAGAAAAGTAAATAGCATTTCCTGAGTATTGAGTGTCAGGGACTATGTTATATGCTTTTACCTACATTATAGACTCATTTAATTGTCACTGTAATCCTGTGAAATAGATACATATATCTCCCCACTTACTTAGAAAGTATTACTTTTGTGATAACATTGATGTACAATGCAATATAAGTTTTCGGTGAGGATGTTCACTTTTTGTCAAATACCACACCATGCCCACCATCAAATTTCTTTTTTCTTTTCTAAGCATGCCATCGATGATCAGTGTATGTGTTGACTCCATGATATTTAACACCAGGAAATGAAATACACCATCTAATAAATATTTCACAAGCTGCCACTGGGGAACATTCTTGCCTCCACCCCTACCCTATCCCCAAAGACACATTTTTCTTTGCCTTTAAAAATGGAACATATTGATTTCCAAAATATTTTCAAAATGGATTGGTAGGTCCTTTCTCAATCTGTTCCCAGAGTTTGCAAATAATATTTCAAATCATAGTGGTTATTCTCTCATCAGGGTTAAGATCAATGGGATAAGCATCTAGGTTGTAAATTCAGATAAAGTTCCCCAATTTCTACTAGTCCTCCCCTACTGTCCATTGAACCCCACTACCCTTTGCTCAGTTCTGTTGTCAGAGTCCAAGGGTTACTTTCAGTTTTGTGTCTGGTCATTTACTTTGTTTCCTTGTAGTCTACATATGAGTGAGATCATCCAGTATCTGTCTTTCTCCTGCATGTTTCCCTTAGCTAAAATTTCCCACTTAAAAAGATGAAAAAGTTTCAGAGATTAGGTGACTTGCTCGGGTGGTGAATAGATAAGACTGGGATTGGATCCCTGACTCCAAGGTGCATACTAGGGCAGAGAAAAGGTGGATTTCTGCCTCTTCTCCTGCCATCTGACTGCAGCACACTGTGAACCCGCTGTAGCTACTAGTTAGAGATGCCGAGTTCCCACTGCCTGGGTGTCAAGCCCAAAGTCTTCAGTAAGGCAGCAAGGCTCTGTGCACTGTCTCTTGCTCCTCTCTCCACATCAGGTAGCTTTCAGTCTCTACAATCCAGGCTCCCAAACTGTGCTTGCTTACTCTCCCTCCCGCGTTTTCCCGTACCCCATTTTCCATGTCCCAAATACCTTCCTCATCTGGGCATCAGTCAGTCTTACAAAATGTAACTCCTATGCCACTTCCTCTGAGCCTGACTTGAGGGATAGTTTTGTCTTCGTGAATTTCTACATTATTCTCTTCTCCTTTCTCATAAATTGTTTAAAAATTTTTTTATAGGAAAGGTACAGGCAGGAATGAAGGTGAGCAGGCAGGCAGGAAGAGGGAGAAAGAAAAAGCATTTTATTTTATTTGTGTTTACTTTTTCACACTGGTTGTGTCCCCTTGGAGCCAGGATTCAAATCCAGGGCATGTGGCCTGTGCTCTTCTGGAGGTGATTGACCTAATCACTACTCTGTCATCAAGAGCCCATAAATAGTTTTGACAATGGATTCTTATCTTTTATCTGCTCCTCTAAAGAGGCCCTTGGCCAAAATGCAGTTTGATATTTCTACAGCTACAGGTGACCTTTGGATGTCAATATCATAAAACTCAAGGGAAATTTGAGCCTCTATCCCTAAAGCTTGACTGTGAAGTATGGGCTGCCTGTAACATGGGCCTGCCCCTCCTAATCCTGTGGGATAAAAGAAAGCGGATTGAAGTAAAGCCTACATATCTTGATTTCTTCAGAGCCCATCTAGTTGTTCAGTTTTCTCAAGTTCTGAGATCCCTGCACTGTCCCATTGCCTCCTGGCTTGTCACTATTTAGATTTCTGTCCATTTCTAGGTGTCTGCTGAGCTGCTCTAGTAGAGAGGATGCTTTTGCAGGCTCTGTCCAGTTGTGGCGCTGGTGTGCCCCTTGCAGGCCTCCACACAAGGAGGTATGAAGGCAGCGCTGGTGACCTGAGAAGTCCTTCCTCAGGGATGGCAAGAAACAACACCCTCGGCTGGCTCCAGGAATTAATCCCACAGCTCTAAAATAGATCCTGTAGGAGAATTTTACTTCTTTGTAACAGAAACACATTTTCAAATTGGGACCAGTTTGCTATTATTCATCAACATTAGTATGATCTCATCACAGTCTTCTTCTGGAAGCAGCTGATGATCCCACAGCTGAATTCCACCCTTACTCACAGCATGTGAGAGCATGTGACAGGGGTGACTTTTCACCACCGGCTGGGACTGGAGATGATTTTTCATGGTGGTAGTAGTGGAGGTTGCAGTTGACTCCCAGTTTAATATGACTCAAGTTCAAAATTATGTAATAGAGATAACCCTGTTGGTACTCATCTGGATAGAAAGCCAGTGGGGGAAGGGGGATTGCTCTCCTAAGAAAATCTCTGCTGACCCCTTCCCCCACTTAAGTTAGATAGTAGCTGAAAGAGTGAGTATCCAGAGGCCACCAAAAAGGCCACCAAGATCCCTGGCTTATCCTCTCCTCCAGATTTTCCATATCTCTCATGAGTGCTGCAAAGCTTCCTGGGGAGCCTGTAGACTCTTCTGCTCTTGTAAGGTATCACAGAACATGTGTCTTGCATTTCATTGATTTTGATAAAATCTAATAAAATTCTTCCTATGGAAGTGGGTAAAGGTTATCCTCCAAAAGGTACACAGTCCAAATGAGGATATGAAATTAACATGTGTATCCAATGACATCACCGAGTGTTCCTTTGTACAGTTGCAAAGAATCACCCGTTTCTATAATCTCTGTATGTTAATAACAACTGAAAGTCATAGGTAGCCTCAGAATCTCTCCTTCTTGCAGAAAGCTCATTTCTTTTTTAAGTCCAGAAAATTTAAATTGAGGTATAGTGAATCCTTTTTTTAATAGAAAATACATTCCCTAAATTATAGGAAGTGTGGTGACAAAAGTTAACACATGCCATTTGTGTTTCCAGGAAGCATTAAAGAAATATAAGTAAAAAAAGTAAAAGAAATAAAAAGCAAAAAAAGTAAGAAAATAAAAGCCACCAATTGGCTACATATTTTTATATAATTAAGATTATTTAGGATAAATGATTAAATATGAACAATGTTAAATTTTATAAAATATCAGAGATATTGCCATCAAATTGCAGTCCCATATCCTCAGGTTTAATTCACTTTAACAGATTTATTTAATACATTAACATTTGGCACATTTATTGAATCCCTCCCATATTCAAGGGGCTGTATTAAGGATAAGACAAAAATGTAAATAGCATATAGTCCCTATCAGAAGGAGTTCCTAATAGTTGGGAACATCAATATGCACAGAGAATTGTCCAGTGTGGATGGTTACAGGAAGCAGTGCTGAGTGATACCCGAGGGGTTCGAGAAAAAGCTGCTCAGATGAAGGGCCCTTTTGTCAGGTACCTAGGAGAAGAGGCAGAAATTCACCAGGTGAACAGCATGGCAGAGGGAAGACAGACTCACTATGAAGGAGCAGTACCTTGAGTGCCAGATGTCGCTGGATGGGGGTGTCTGGTGGGGAAGTGAGGCAGCCTGGTTATTTGCTTTTTTATTGTTGAGGTATATGAGATCTTTATATAGTTTATAGATTAGGCTCTTATCTCATGTATGCTGTGTGACTGTCTTCTCCAATTCTGTGGGTTGTCTTTTTGTTTTGTGGTAGTTTTGCTGTGCTCTTCAGTTTGATACAGTCCTAATTACTTAGTTTTGCCTTGACCTTTTTTGTCATAGCTGTTCCTTCCCCAAATATCTCTTTGAGGTTGTGGTCATGGAGGGTTTTTTCCATGTCGTCTTCTAGGTATTTTATGGTTTCCGTTCTTATGTCCTGGTCTTTGATTCATCTTTGGTCAACTTTTGTGTATGACAATACTGAGTAATCTAGTTTTTTTTTTTTTTTTCAGATGTCTTTGCAAGTTTTCCCAGCACCATTTGCTAAATAGACTTTCTTTATTCCGTTGTATGCTCCTTGCACTTTGTTGCAGATTAACTGTCCATGTACGCGTGGCTTTATTTCTGGGCTCTCAATATGATTCCATTGTTCTGTGTACTTGTTTTGTTCCAGTACCAAACTGTTTTGTTGATGATCGCTGTATAATATAGCTTGAGGTCAAGGTGTGTGCTTCCTCCACTGTTCTTTTTTTCTCTTAAGAGAGCTTTGACTAGTCAAGGTCTTTTGTCATTCTATATAAACTTCAGTATTATTTGCTCCATTTCCTTAAAGAATGTCCCTGGGATTTTGTTGGGAATTTCATTAAACCTATATACTGCTACATGTAGAATGACCATTTTTACTATGTTAATTCTTCCAATTTATGAATATTACTAGGCACAATCAGAAAGAGAAAAGCCCAAATTTAATAACCTGTATATGGAGAATTTATATGGCAGAAAATTCTGAGGTTCTGGGCACACCCACATTTATATCCTAAGCTAAGTCCTGGAAATATGACCTGGGGGTTTGGAGGAGAGAAGAGAGTTCTTTAACTAGCAAGGAGGGATGACTCATCTTTACTTAGAAAGTAAAGATAAATCACTCCCTTTTTAATATTTTTTTAGGAATTAGGGACTAGATCACTCTGGATTAGGGTAAAGGTGGGGGCCTAGGGGAATGGTGATAGCTTCCTTGATAAGGGAAGAGGGAAAAGGTTAAGGGAAAAGCATAAGCTTTTCTTTTGCTTCTGAGGTTGTCTTAACTCAAGACAATCTTCATGTCAGAGTGAGGCATCTACAAGAAATCTATTCTGAGAGACTTGGAGTGTTCTGCTTTAGTTATAGTTTAAGTGAGTAGGTCAGTGAGTATGATGATGATGATGATGATGAGACTAATGTGAATGTATCGAGTCTGATGTACATGCAGGTATCTGTGTAGAGATCATACCTCATAGACAACTGGAAGAAGGTATGGATCAGGAGGGTAAATACAAAGATGAAGACTTGGGAGATAGAGAAAATATGATAGTTGAAGGTGAAGGAGTGAGTAATATTTTTCAGTGGAACATAGAAGGATAAAGGAAAAGGAATCTCTTTACAATATGAAGTATAGTGGACAGTTGAAAGGAAGAGAGTTGATAAACTGGAGTCAGAAAAGTTAGAGGAGAAGTAGAAGAGTGTGGCAGTGTGTATCTGTGTACATATTCTATTCTATATATGTATATGTATTTATATACATACATACAAAGTGATTTATTATAAGGAATTATCTGATGCAGTAACGGAGACTAAGAAGTTGTAAGATCTGCAGTAGGCAAGCTGGAGACTGAGGAGAGCCAATGATGTAAGTTCCAGTCTGAGCTTGAGTCTATTCCAGTTTAAAGATGGTAAGAGAAAGAGGAGAGAGAGAGGAGAAAGGAGCGAAGAGAGACAGAGATTACTTTCTTTCTTCCTCATTTTTTTTTTGTTCTAGTCAGATCTTCAGTGAATTCAATGGACTGGACAAGGTGTCCAAAACATTAGGGAATACAGTCCTCTTCTTCAATCAGTCTATCAGTTCAAATACTAATCTCACCAAGAGACATCCTCATAGACTCCCCCAGAATAATATTTAATCAGATATCTGGGCACTCAGTGACCCAGGTGTGTTGATATATAGGGTTTACCATCAGAGCAGTGAACAGAAACCTTACCAAGAGGAGTCAGTTTGAGTGGCTTTGGTGATACACAAACATCAAAGGATTGAGAAGTGAACAGGAAGTACATATGGAGACAGCAGGGAAGACTTCTCTTCAAGAGAGTGAGTAGACTGCTCAAGGAAAGAGAGAGATAAAGTAATATATTCAAGAGTAAGATAAGTTCAGGAGGAGACTTTTTTTGTAGGGTAAAGGAAATGTGTGTATTTTTAATGTTTATTGGCTAGGCAAGTATGAAGAGCAAGTGATTAAGGTGAGAAAATGGCAAGAAAATTATGGATAGGACAGGATATTGAGAAAGATAGGAAGGGATAAGGTTTATATAACAATTATGAAATAAAGCAATGTAGTGATAATAACAACGTTAAACATGAAAACATAAATTGATAAATATGTTTCATTGTTTTACAGTTTATGCATACAGAAATGTGACAGATCCATGGAGAATTATATTCTAATACATGTTCTATGCATTTATGTCAGAAATAGGGTGATATCAAATGATTACAAACACAGGTGATGTGATTCCCCGCCCCCTGCAAACTACCCCAGAATGTGAAATTTGATCATTATGAAGGTGTCAGGAACAGTATCTTGAAATATTGTTTAAACCCCCTGCCTAATACCTCTGGCTACAATCTCAGATGGATTTCAAGTCAAAGAAGACACTGAGCTCAGAGAAGAAATGTCACAGAAAAGTCTTGAAGCATTATAGATTTTTCAAGAATGACATAATTATCTTCTGTAACACTGACCCCAGAATGGAAGTGGAATGAAATATAACCCTAGCATATGCAGAATATCATCATCATGCAGAATCAAAAGCATTGAATGGCAATAAATTTTAGTCCAAAGGGGCCTCTGCAATATTCACCAGTGTCTTCCTAAAACTTGGCTCCCAGGGCTTGGCACCTAGAAAGCATTCCATGAGAATGTTGAGTTACTAGAAATGGATTGTCCATCTTCACTTAAATGGAATATTGATGTGCCGAGGAAATTCTTAAGGCTAGGCTCCTAGACATCTTTAGATCTTTCAAGTAAAACTCTTTCTCAGTATGAAAGACCAAAAGCACTGAAGGGACAAGGGGAAACACAAGCTTGTGCAGACCAAGTGTGCCTGACAGAAGTCAGGTGAGGTGATTGAATCACTTTCTTTAGTGGATGCTGTGGTGCACTGGCCAAATCCTTCATAAGACCTGGACACTCACTCTCTAATGCCTGAGAACTATTGGTGGCTGACAGCCCTTATCTGAGTGACTCTGGTATTAGCTTCGAAGGAAGAAAGGCTACTTAATCTAAGTCAGACTGCTTCCCCAGGAGCAGCCCACCCCCATCACTGGTTAGTGGGGGTGGTGTGGGGGTGGTCGCAAAGCCCCATGCCCTCAAGGTGGGACACATTTGAATAGCTACTCTAGCACCATAGCATTGTCTGGGCGTCTATGTTTTGCCTGCATCACAGTTCTACTCTTTGCTCTACAGTGTTCCTCTTCTTTCACACCCTCAGGGATGTTGGTCCCATGAGCACTTCCCATAAATCTCATACATGTAGTTCTGTATGTCACTTGCTGTGGAGTCTGAACTGAGACATTTTAAGTCACTTATTTTCCACATGGACTAAATGGCTCTCTTAAGAGCTAAGACATTCAAGGGAGAAATGGGTGAGGACCTGAGTTCTAGTTCAGTGCAGGCATTCATGCATTCTGAAGAATTAAAGATGGTAACCAGAGCATCACTGGGTGAGGTTGACATGCCTGGGTCAGAACAGGCATCCCTGTCCTTTCACCACAGGACGTGCATCCTTACACATTAGCACATAGCACTGCATCTCTCTGTCCATGCTGCCAGCGCCCGACACCCCACCCCACTCTCCTCTCCTCTTATGTCTCCAGCACTGACCACAGACACCTCCATCATTTGGAGAGCTCTTCTTCTGAAGGGAAAGAAAAAAAGCAAAATTAAACAAAGCTCTTTCATTGCATATCTTCATGGAGTCAGTTCTTCAGGATGAAAGAAAAACCTAGGTGTTTGCCAAGACATTCTTAGAACATCTTAATTTGGAATCCCTTTTCTACCGCTTAGCTGATTATTATTACATTTGGAAATGTAAAAAAATTATTTTAATGTAGCTAATATTTTTTTAGCTGTTTATTTGCTTGACACTTCTATGGCAAAATAAAACACAGACAGACAAACCACACAGATGTGCTTAGATGAATGAGCTATGTACTTGTAACCCCGGCTCAAATGTAGAAATAGAATTTTTTTGTCTACTCCAGAAGCCTCATCAGGTACCTAATCCTAATCTCAACACCCCAAACTGCACTTTACTCTGATTATTTAACAATTACTTTCTTTTAAATTAAAAAATGTTAAAGGTACAGGCAAGAATGAAGGCAAATAGGAAGGTAGGGAGGAAGAGAAAGAGGAAGAAGAAGCATTTTTATTTATTTTATTTAGTTGTTCATCTTTTGCTCTCTCCAGCCCCAGGTCCTTGGGATGTATGTGGACTGTGCTTGGGAGGTGTCCTTAGCTACTACTCCACTTGGTGGGCCAGTAATTGCTTTTTTGTATTTATAGTTTTATAAAAATGTTCATCCTTAGACACTGTAACTTTCTCTTGTCCATTGAAAAATGTCAGCCTTCTAAATTTTGTATAGCCTGCAGTTTCTCCTTCTAGCCCCCATGCCCCCTTTTCTCCTCTCACCGACTGCTGAAGAACCTGAGGCATTTATTTACCTGTGGTTTCATGTGATCTGGATTTTTCATGCTGATATTCCCTTCTCTTTTCTCTCATTCTCATTCTTTCCTTCTCTTTCCTTCACATTCCTCTCAGTGGGCAGCTGGATCGACTACTACCCAGAGTTGGGCTTGATCCCTTTGTAAGATACAGGAATTTCAACCTTCATCCTGTCCATTCAAACATCTTTCTTGGGGTTCAAGTTGTCCTGCATTTGGCTAGGGGATCTTCTTTAAATTGGCTTCTGAGTTCTTTTTGGCTTGATCTTTGATAACTTCTTTGCTATTTGGTATGACAAGATTTTCTAGGTTCATTTTGTACATTTTCTGCCCCAGATGTGGAACTAACCACTTTCTCTGAGAAACCTCTTGTGTTGTTCAGAGGAAATTGGTATTTCCAAGTTGCACTGTTTTTTAGGAATTCCACCGTTTCTAGGTCTCTTCAGCAGAGAGAGCTTCTTCCTGCGTTTACTGCTATATTATCTTTCTGTTTTCTTTTTCCTGTACCAGAATAGTTAAACAAATGATTTTTTGTATTTCTTTTAAAAATTATTATATCTTCTTTCTTTACATTTAGCCACCATGGTCTTGTGACCTGTGGATTTTGTTGTGTTTTCTCAGTTCATTTGTAAAACTATACAGTAATTTTTTTCTGCCTTGTTTTGCTTAGCATGATCCCCTCCAGTTCCATTCAGGTCGTAACAAAATCTTTTATTTCAAAGACACAGAGAATGATAAAATCAGAATATTATAGAATTACTCTTTTTTAAGAGAGGAAGGAAGGAAGATGGGCAAGAATGAAAGAAGGCAGCCAGGCAGTAAGAGAGACGAGGAAGAAATATTTATTATTTTTATTTTATTTATTATATATTATGTATTATTATATATTACTATTTTTTTTATCATTTTTGTTTTTCATGGCAGCCCTGGGTCAAGAACTTGGTTCCTTGGGCTCTACCTGGTTCCACACCAGTGTTTCAACTGTCTAAGCCACCAGGGCACACCTGTATCATTATTCTTTTACTCAAATGAGTATCTTTGCATTTGTATATATATTATAAACACAAATGATGCTAATAATATTACTGGCAATATGTCACTGAAAATAAGTTTTCTTGCATACACTTTTCTCATTTCCCATTAATCTTTTTGATGGTACTATGTCTATATCATCTAAGATACAGCTATTGGTATACTTTTTCCTCTTTTCATCTTAGTTCTGTAATAATATATGTTTTATAGATTTTGTCCTCATTGTCAGTTCTTGTGTCTGTACCTCTGCGGTGATTTTGGTTCTCCGAAGCTCATTTCTAGTATATTTCTCAGAAAGGGCCCCTGGGAACAATATTCTGAGTGCTTGCATATTGATAGCAGTGTATGCTCTTTATATCTGAAAGTCAGTTTTGCTGATAAAAATAGATCCTTTAATTTCCTTTAGACTTTCCTTGAGCACATTAATTAGGTTGCTGTAGTTCTTTTTCTGTCATAAGCATTGCTTTTGTAAAGTCTGATGGTAACTTAATTTTTCCCTTGTGTCTTTTTCCCCTGTATGCACAAAGATTTTTTTTCTTTAAAATCCAATTATTTTATTAGAATATGCCTTGTTGTTGGTCATTCTGAGTTGTTATTCTCAGATGTGTGTTCTCTCCATACCTAGTTTCAGTTTTGTCTTTTAATTTTGGGAAGTTTTTTTTATAATTCTCACTTTAAGTATATGTTCTCTTACTTACTTTAATTGTCTTCCTCAGGAATTATTATTTGAATCTTCTTTATAATTTTTTCTTTAATTCTTTAATTAAAAAATTTGATCCTTTTAAACTATTTTTGAATTTTTTTTAAAGTATCTTTCTTCTTTTCACCTATTTAAGGCATAATTTGTTCTTATTTTGTTCCTTCTAGTTTGGTTTTTGTTTCTGAAATGTCATTTTTAATTTATTCATGATTCTTTTCTCTGCTCTGTCATCTTTTTTTCTAAACTTTTCTAATTCTGAATTATACTATTCTTTTACATCTTGTATCCTTTTCACCTAGCTCGTTTTGAAAGGTTATGTTTTGATCTATCTGTGTCTTTCTGATACAATTTTATTATCTACAGTGATGTTTTCTGCTCTTTATTCTCTTTTATCTTATAACTTTGCATAAGACTTGACTTGGATATACCTCTGCTGCTCATCTTCATGTGAAATCTGTTTTCTGAATCTTTAGAAGCCTGGTTAGTGTAGCTTTTCTAATTTCCGCGAGTTCCATCCTCCATTGTCCAGGACATGCTTTGCTCTGTTCTCTTCTACTTTTATCTCATTATTTCTTTCCTTTGTCTCTGATGGGTCCTTCTGTTCAATTTTGATTATATGCCAGAAGTTCAGAACTTCTCTTTCCTTTCCCATAGGGAGTCCTGTCCTGGAAGAATGTTCATAAGCACAAGACTCCTCCAGGGTGTCCAGGCTCCAAGAGCCCCTTCGCATTTCTCTTGGTTAGGCTTAATGAAACCCTCTGTCTTGGGTGAATCCCGATGAGTTTGCAGTGCTTTGCTGTTTTGCCTCTCTGCTTGTTTCTGCCGAAAAGCTGATAGCACATTGGTTTTGTGGTTTGATGGTTCATCCCCACCGACTGGTGTGTTGAAGTTCATAAAAGAAATCTTGTTGGATAGTTTCTTTAGAAAAGTTGACGGTGGGTTTTTGGTTTGCTAACTAACTTCTTTGTATGTTTTAATGCATGGATTCAGACAGATAAAAGAAAAATATACCATGTCCATTGACACCATCTTCTCCCAGCCGCTAAGAATTTACCGAGTGCTCTCCATAGGTTGTCTCATTCCATTTTCAGGACATCCCAGTGGGGAAGGAATCATCCTTCTTTTACTACAGGGAAATGTAGACTCAGGAGGTCAGATAGCTGCTTAAAGTCACTGAGCAATAGTGATAGTGCTGGGGGATTTGAACCTGTCTATTGGACTCCTAAACTGACTAATCTTTATGTAAAAAAACTTACTGTTAATTCTTTAAAATGCGAAGCATACATTCTCATAGAATGTTTTCTGAATCAAAAGGCTGTCATTTGCAGTTAAGAAAATATCAGTATTCATCTTCGAACATAAGAATTTGGATTATGGAGTTTTGTGTGTGTGTGTGTGTGTGTGTGTGTGTGTGTGTGTGTGTGTGTATGCCCATATTTTTCTAATAACTGTTTATTAACTTTAAAATAAAAAAAATTAAAAAAGAAAAAAATAGAAAAGTCCTATACCTCTTATTTAAAATAAGAATGACTGGAAGATTCCTTGGCTAGTCTCAAAACTTTATTTCACCCATAATCTAGCTGAAAAATAGTACGAAAGTGTGTATAAATATAAATATGTATTATATATGTACAGATATGCTTATTTATATGTACTATATATTATGGCTAAATATGCATATGCATACATATATTAGCTCAAAGCAGCACATCTAAAATATTAATAGTTATAGCACAACTCTTAAAATACATTATGGTTAAAGAGGTAGAGTCTGTGTTCAGACAAACCTAAGTTTGAATTCTAGATCTTAATCTTTTTTGAGTTGACTTGGGTAAATACTCAGCTTATTCAAGCTTCAGTTTCCTTACCAGTAAAACAGGATAATTTTATAAGATTGGCCTGAACATAAAATGACATGCTGCATGTGAAGGAAGAAACTTGAGACTGCCCAGTAAGGATATGCACTTGATAAATAGAAATAGTTGTTAAACAAAACAAAAGTAATAAAGAAATTAGACATAGTTAGGGTAAGTAGATAGACGTTTATAGTTATACTGAAAATAAATTCTATACAATTATCAAGTCTTTAGAAATAGGTGGATTTTTGTTTCAGAGTGATTTTTTTTTTTTTTCAATTTACAAAAGATCAGTGAGTGCCTTTAAAAAATATTCCACTATTGGAGGTAACCACAGTTATAGTGAGTAACTTTAGAGTAGGTGGTCCAGTGTGGAAATGACAGCTCACACATCACATAAAAGGCAGGTGTAGGTCCAAAACTCTCTGTAACTTGAAATTGACTTCCTGTAGTGTTCTGGGGTTAGGTTGGGAATTACCCTGCTGGGCCAATATGTCCTTGACAGAAAATTGTGTTAGGCTTTCCAGGATATGATTTGGAAAGCCATTTGTAACCCTGATAATTGTAAACAAATTGTATTGAAGTGGTAACTTGACATGTGTATTGGTGAAAATTGTCAGGATATTCAACTGCAGTGGGTTTAATTTGTTATATAAGTGTGTTTCTTTTCAGACAGTATACTATACACCCATCCCCTTTCCCCCACCTAGTTTGCCTTTTTGTGCTATTTACTGTAGAGATAAGGGAAATATTTAATTTTACTTAACAAACATGTTTAATTTGAAATGTGTACTTCTGATAGAATCTTCTCTCACTTCTCTGACTATGACATTGTTTACTCAGTGATAAGATGCCTGTCGACATCAGAAGCCAACGTGTAGGTCAACTTCTGTGCCCAGAACCTGGGGAAGACAGAGAAAGTTTGGGAGAGGTGAGGGTATGGTGAGAGAAATCAGGTGTCTCTAGGACAGTGGTCCAGTTGAGGTGGTGCCTTCCCAGGTACCCTTCCTCCTGGGAGTCCAGCAGTGCTGAGCATGAGCCTGGTGGGAACAGTGGGCTCCTTCTGCTCCATGCATCCCTATGCAGGGAGCAAATGTGAAGAGTTGTGAGATAAACTTGGGTGTAGAAAACCTCCTGCTACCAACGTTGCTTTTGTCCTTGTGATCCTGTTGTGTACAATAGGTGATTTTCACCTGCAAGCATCTAGAAGGAATTCTTTTCAGGGTCTCAATTTCCTGGAAAAGTTTCATTTCTTCTGAGGAACTGGTTGCTTTTGTTTTGTGAGTTTTGAGTGAAATAATGATCCCCTCTTTGTTGCGGGCCCTAGGAAGTCACACTTGTATCCACCTCTACAAATAATCCTGCACTATGTAGGTTCTAAAGACATGCGCTCATTTGTAATTGTCTAGAGAATAAATTAGATCCACATCTAACGTTTTCCAAGCCAGGATAAGAGTACAGAAGGGGCCCACATTCCTTCTCATTCTTCGATTTGTAAGTAAATCTTCACTTGCTAAAGAAGATGACATTACAGGATTACAGGGATTTTATATGGTCTGTTCCATTTATTGCCTTATGAAAAACCTTTCTTGCTCATTTCACTGTTATGATCAGTAATTACATTTTTAATAGATAAAGATTCTGGGAGGTCCTAAATTCTGTCTGGTGGTCTAACATAGTTTTACATAATTCTATCTTGACCCCATTTTGAGGCCCTGTCTGGAGGTTGGTCAATTCCCCTTCATAACTAGCTAATTAAGTCCATACCCCCATCACTGACAAATGGAACTTCACTCTCCAGGTAATAGGCCAAGAGTCCCTTTGCCCCAGACCAGCTGGCTGTTCAAATCAGCCAACCTAAGCCTGCTGGCCTGCTTCATCCTTTCCTTCCCACAGACACAGAAACCATAAGAGAGATGCTTACCCACACTGCCCACCTCTGCCTTGTGACTGCCCCTGGGGTTTCTCTAGTGACCCTGAGTGGCGATGCTGTGCTCTCTCCAGGGAACTGTCAGTGGGAACAAGCTGTAAATCTTTCCATTTCTCTCCCTTCATCTGAGCCTGGCCTCACCGTTACTTGGGGTCATGTGGTTATGGTGCATGCCGATACGTTCTTCTCAACTTTCACTGCTCCTAGTTTTTAAAACATCAGCAATGCCTCTTTTGAAGATGTTCTACTAACATTTTTACTGACTTTTTGTTCTATTTTCTGAGATCGACCTTGGTATTTTCTATTTCTGTCATTTAAAAAATCAAATGATGAAAATATTACAAATAAAATTTAACCCATACAAAGTACATTTCAACATTTTATCAAAATAAGTTGCATGAATGTAAAAAAGAAAAAATGCTATATATGCTTGCAGTAAGGTTATAGTCTCCTAACATGGTCAAAACAAAACAAAAATCTGCTAAAATTAGAAGGCAAAAATATAAAATATAATGAATATTAAAATAAGCTTTAATAGAGCTGATATTTTAAACTTAATTTTAAAATATTTAGTCAAACCTTATAAAGTATTTGTATAATGATAGAACTATTCACAATTCCATGGTTTAATGTGATCAGGTTGCCAAGGTGTTGAAACCATGTGATATTTTGTGTGTAAATGTCTAGTCCCCTGGGTCTCAGCTGGGGAGGCTGGCAATCTCGAGATTAGGAGGTTGGACACTGCTAAGTATCTTATAGTGCATAGAAGAGTCTCCCAGCCCTCAAAAAGAGAAAATTAAAAAGAAAACATTCCCCCCAAGCAACACAGAATTATCCTACCCCAAATATAAACTGTTCTGGGTGGAGAAATCAGAATACTCCCCCCACCCACCCCCCGTGTAGAGTATCTCGGATTCTTTGAGGTTGTGACATATTTCCACAGCCATAGCAGTGGCCACACCGATTGTTTCAATTTGTGAGATCCTCTGGAACCCTGAATGGGAGCACAAAGGGAAGCCAGAAAACATGCTGCACTGCTGGGGACTAATAATTGGTCAGGTAGTAACCTATCGTGTTCATGCTGCTTCTGAGGAAAGATTTGACAGGCTGATTAATTAGTCTTATTCCTCAAGTACCCCCACCACTGACTCTCCTTCCTCTTAGGCTGTGCCCACTCATCGGCAGTAGCACGGCCTACAAACTTGCACTCAAGTGGAATGACACTCCCTCAGGTATGCAGGACATGGGCGCTTAGAATATAAGCTGTGCCATTCCAGTGCCAGCTCCCCAGGGATGGAGTTATGACCCAGACATTCTTTACTGTTTGTGTGAAGTGTGCATAGGGACCTTCTAAGCACCAGCCCAACAGAGAGGTCCCTGATGAGGGCAATACTGACATACTTTCTAAAAATATGTGAAATCTGGGAACTTGAGTTTCAACTTGAAACCAGAAGGTATTTATTTAGGTGGGAACCAAGTGAGAAATAAGTGGAGTAAATATTAGAAGAATTTAGTTTCTGTTTGTACTGGATTGTTGTGATAAAGGACAAACATTTCTCCACATCTGAATGCCTCATGACAGGGTAGTACATGTGTAGTCAGATCCCAGGCACTTTTGTTTGTACTTAGAACCAGACAGAGGTGAAAGGCTGGATGTGGGTGAGGCCTGGGGCACAAGGACCCTTGATTCTGAAGCTGCCTTTACTTGCTTTGAGGGGATCGGGGTGAAAGAAAACTTAGGTTTAAATCCTTTCACTCTACAGGATCTTATTTCCCTTCCCCACTCCAATTTCCCTGGTTCATTTTCTCTTAATTGGTCCTGATTGGAAGACATCATAAATCAGAATAATTTCTCTTTCATGCTCTTCAAATTTTAACTTACCAAAAAAAGTCTTTAGCTGGAAATGTCCATAAAAAATGAATGTCAGTGGTTTCATCTCTAACAGGGAGAAAATGAAGCTCAGACATTTTTGAGTCACAGTCAAACTGCCCTGATATGATTGTGAATTGATTTATACAGGGCCTTTAAGAAACTTCATGTCCTTTTGGAATGTACTAAGCAGGAATCACTCTTTCACAAATCCAGAAATTATAGCCACCCGTGAAGTTAAATGCTGTATCTGTCTTAGCCTGGGTCTGTACTAGGCTGATAATTTACTTCAAAACTCAAAAAGGCTATTTGACTCTGCTATCTGGTTCTCAAATGACTTATTTTATACTGAGTAGTTAAATAAAGGCTAAAGATTTCTTTTTCCTTTTCTTCCTTTTCTTTATCTCCCTTTCCCATCTTCCTCCCTCATCCCTTCCTTTTTTTTTTTTTTTTTTAGTTTAAGTCATATGCTGTGAGTGACAGTCTGGTGACAGGAACTATGTGGAAAATATCGATTTACGTATGTGTAGAGGTTACACGTGTTCCCTTGCATGAATGAAGACTAGGTTGAAGCAAACTATAAGAGCTTATGTGGGGTTTTATTAGATCTGCAGTCTGGGAGACAGATTCCAGTGGCCCTTAAATCTTGTTGCTGCATGGATCTTGCTGTTTGCCTGGAGGGGTAGACCTGAGGACCCACGGAAAATATGAGAGTCTTCATTCTGATTGGCTGTGCAAATTAGTGTTAGAAGTCCAAGTCAAGGTGAGATTGGTAGCTTATTTGCAAATTAGGCTAGAACTCTGTCCAGTTCTAATTAGTAAACATGTGAATCAGGTAAAAAGTTAATTGGGCAACAACTGGTCAAGCTTCAGGGTGACTGGTTTTGTTCCAGCTCCTTCCTGGAGGTGCAATGTATGAGCTGCTCAAGCTTACCTGGGGCCTGATTCTCAATAATCTCCCAATTCTGTGTTAGTTACCCAGACTCAAGAGACACCTGTGTTTCTTATTCCTAGTCAGCTCCAAGATGGCAAATGGGAACAGTCTGATTTCTAGTAATTTCTAGTCATTATTTAAGTAGTTTAAAATATGATATGTTAAAGATGTTAGACACCAACTACCAAATCTAGATTATTGAGATTGAGATCCAGGGATGTGGGGTATGGGTGAGTGTCTCCATTTTGTGTGAATTTTGACTAAACTTACTAGTTCTGTTAACTTCTCCAAGTAGTACAGTCTGGGCATGCACTGCAGAGAAAACTTTAGAAAACAAATACAAGCACCCATCTTAAATCATTAGCTTGTCTGTTTTTTGGAGCAATTTTAAAATTAATTTTATTAGTGCTATGTGAAAAAACCATGAAAGTCAAAGAGAAAGACCCAGAAAGAATTAGTGCTAAGTTGTACCCGTGTGACTCAAGTGACTGAAGGTGCAGACCATGTAAAGTCCAAGGACCCAGGTTTAAGACCCAGGACCTTGAGTTAAAAAAAATAATGTTCATATGACCTTGAAGAAATCCCAGGCTTCAGTTAATCTTTTTGCAAAATGGAGACCAAAACGGCTTTACTTGCTCTTTAGAGTCGTGAGACTGAGCTTTGTAGTTTTCTGTGTAGTCAAACACCAAAGCTCTATAGTGACATCACAGGTTTTAAAGAATCATGAAGAAAGGACACTTGTCATATCATGGAAAGCAAAGGATGTAGGATAGATTGCTAAGATTAGGCAGGTGGAATGGGTAAGGACCCTTGTAGGAAGAAGGGTAAAAGGTGAAATATAAAATTTTCCCTCATCCAATCTGCTCAGTCTTTGTCCATTTAGTCATTCCTTTCACCTGTCAGGGCCAGTTATGCTCCATATTCTGAAGGAAAACCAGAGGCTTTGGAGTCTTCAGCTTTGGGGAGTGGAATTTATGTAACATAGAGAAATATTTTCTCCCATGGGAAAAGGTTACCTTCTCAGAAAATCTGTCATTCTTCTTAGACTTCTACACTTTTAAAAATTGAAGTGCCATTGGCTTATAAAATTGAGGTGTACAGCTTTCACCTTCACTATGTGTCCACAACATTTTTTATGGCCACACTCAGAAGTCCAGTTTCCATCCAGAAGTTGACCCTTTTTCCCCCTTTATCCACCCAGCCTTTCAATGCTTCTCAAAGAGTCCGAAGACTTCTAAGTATTCATGTCTTGAGTGGCATATTCCATCTTACTGGCTAAAGTAATTGGATTTGTAGGATACTCTTCTCCCTCTTTTCTGTGCTTGCTGGGATGTAGAGAAAGGTAGGGAGAGGCATAGAAGGAAAGGGAAGGGAGGGGAGGGAATAGGTGGAGGGAGGGAGGTGAGAGGAAAGAAAGGAGCATCTAGTACTCTTGTTGCATCAGATACTTTAAAACGTTAAACTACATTCTGTTACTTTCTTTGACTACTCCAATGACTACTGGACATTTGAAATTTGTTGGTTACTTTCAGATTAGTAACAAAAAATTACTTTCTGGCCTAAGTGTTATCTTTGGATAGTTTCTTAGTCAGTTTGGGTTACTGATACATAGACTGAGAGGTTGAACCAACAGATGTTTATTTCTCATCATTATAGAGAATGAGAAGGCCAAGATCAAGAACTCAAGAGATTTGTTTATGGGGAAGGTCCGCTTCCTGGTTAAGAGTCACTGGCTTCTCACCATGCCTCACATCATAGAAAGGGCAGGAGAATCTCTGTGGTGTGTGAGGAGTCTCTCCCATAAGGGAACTAGCATTCTCTATTCAATACCTAGTTACCTCTCAGTGCCCCACTCCTAATACCGGCACACTGGGGCTTAGGATTTCAACATGTGAGTGCAGGAAAATGCCATGCTCCCTACCTTGCTAAACAGACGAGGCACAGTCCTGCGCTCCTAAATCAGACTTTGGTGCTCTCTAGCCTGGCATGAGTATCCTAGGCTCTGAGAGGCTCTAGATATCCTGACAGGGATTCTCACCAGCCCTTTCTGTGTCTCCTCCTCAGGAGCAGCAGGTCGAGTGATGAGAGAAGCCTAGAGGCTACTTCACAGGCTGGGTATGCATCTCTCATCAGGCTGTGACGTTCTAGCAAATGCTTTCCTTGAGTGACCACCTGGATAGTGCTTTGTGGAAAAGGCTGATCCTTGAAAACGAGCACCTGCTTTTTAGGTAAGCACACTGGGTTGATAGGGTTGATTTTTCCTGGGTTGATAGAATTCTAGCTTTTAATATTGTAAAAAAAATCTTCACTTTGGGCTAAAGGTATTTGATGTCTTCAGTGAAACCTGACTTTTCACAATTTAGAAAGTTTCTTACTTGACTACACTGACCTGCAGGAATTCATAAGCAAACAGAAAAATAAGGGAAGGAGAGAGGGATCCAGTTGAATGTGAAAGGATTTTTTTCCAGTAAGTGTGGTGGGGCATCCTTCACGGTGGTCCACACTGAAAGTGTCTACTAAGACCACTCTGTGAGTAAAATGTCCTGAATGCTCCCTTCTTCTACGAGGATGAAGACTTTCTGTTCAAGCAATAGAATTCTGGGATGGTGGTTATTTTGACTTTCCATCTTAACTTTAAAAGTCTTCTCTCCTCTAGTGAACTAAGGTCAATAATGCAGGAGATGGCCCAGGTTTTGGAAGGGATGGCTTGGGAGAGGGGAGTGAAAAATGAATTCTGTTAGGACATATTGATGTTGAAATGTTCCATGTAGAGATACTTAACGGATGTGTTTAGAGATAGTTCAAGAACCCTGAATAGAGGCATAGGATGACTGCAGAGCCTTGGCTCATCTAGGCCCAGGTGGTCATTGATGCTGTGAAAGTAAATGCAATTTCCTGGGTCTTATGATGCATAAAGTGAGAATCTAGGGTAGGATTGGTGGAAGAAATGCTAAGCTAGTGTGGCCTTGATGGTAAAAAAAGTCAGGACAAGAAAATGACCACATAGTGCCCTACTGGCATTGAAGTTTAACTTCCTGCTGGTCTAAGCCATGGTGATAAGATTTTCAGCCATCTTCAAAAGAGTATGAGGGTACTAAGATAGGTGATCCAATGTGTGATGGTTGGGAACAAAACGGGAACTCTTTCAGAATGCATTATAGTCTGTGGATTTCTGTGTGACAGAGTAAGGTGGCCAGAATATGGAGAATGAGAGAGGTAGAGAAAAATATGCTTAAAAGAAGGTGATAGTATCCGTGTAGAGTTTCAGCTGCAGAATGTTCAGTGAGTATCCCATTATACTTATCAGTCATTTATAAGAATTGATGTTGTGAATAGAAATATGCTCCAGAACAGCTGATTCTGTACTTGATTCTTTCACCACACACATCATTTATGTAGTCAAAGCATTAGTAGGAAGTTCACAATTATATCCCCTGCATTCATCTTTGCCAACAATGTGCATTTACAAATTACAAAAATTCATAAAACTTTTTTCAGATTAATTTATTAATTTTTACATTTGTTCATTAAACACTGATTGACATTGTTTCTTCATCTAATTTACTTAAACACATAAAGGATCAGGAGAAATGATTTTGTCCTCTTGTAGGGCAAGAGTGTCACAGAGAAAAATGTTCCCTGAACATGGAAGGGAGTGGGTAGAGTCACCTCATGTGCCCCCAGCATGTCTTTCCTCAAATAGATCTCTCTGCAAAGTCAGCTGGAGCCATCCTTCTGACATGCATGATCTGGCCCAGCCCACCTATAGCTTCATACCTACCATTCCTCTTACAGCTCTTCCATCAATCATACTAAAGGAATTCCAGCACCCTGAATGCTCTTTATTGCCTCTGTGCCTAAGCTCATGTTGTTCTTTGCATGGAAGGTCTTTTCATTTTTCTTTTCCCTTATTGCTTCATGTTTAATTTTTACTTTACCTGTGTGGTTTGAGCACAAGTCCATTGCTTCTAATAAATACCCCCTAGCACTTCAGCTTGGTTCTTCTTCTTGTGCTCCAGAAATTTCTTTTGTGTACCTCCCCAAGTGTATTACAGTATATTTGAATTGCAGTAAAAAAAATCTAAGGAAAGCAAACAGTATAACTATTTTTCACCTCAGTTTACATCTTAAGACCCCATTCTCCCAAGGCAATGACAATGTCAGTTGATGTGAGATTTATCCTACTTAGCTTGGAATTGAAGCTGAGTTTCAGGGCCCTGCATGGTATTAAAATTTGGTTGGGGGGTGATCTGGAGAGAGGAACAAATGATCCTTGATGTGCACCTTCAGAACCAGCATCTTAAATATAACTATCACTGTTTGTTGAGTTGTGTCCTCCAAAAGATTTGTTAAAGTCCTGATCTCCAGTGCCCATGAATGTGATGTTATTTGAAAACAGAATCTTTACAGAAGTAGTCAAGTTAAAATGAACTCATACTGGATGAACTGTGAACACTAAGTACAGCAGTGCTGTCCTTGTAAGGAGAGATGTGCAGACACTGAGGCATCACAGGGAAGAAGGTCAAGTGGAGAAGGAGGCAGATATTGGAGTGATGTAGAATGATGTGCCTAAGAGCCAAGGGATGCTGAGGACTGCTAGTGACCACAGAAGTGAAAGTGCATGGAAGAGCCTCTCCTAGCACTGAGGGAAACTGGTCCTGCCAACACCATGATGTTGAACTTCCAGCTTCAAAAACTGTGTGAGAATTGCAATTTTACTTCTCAGTCCTGTCTCCATCATGGAACTGAAAGTGCTCAGGAGAACTGAGTTCTGGCTTTCCCTTGACCAAACCTGATGAGCCACTGAGAGTTCATTGCTATAACCAGTCCTACACATGGGTGTGATATCTTCCCACAGTCATAAATAGGAGGCAGAGTAAAACACCTCTGCTTGGAGGTTCCTCTATCCCCAACTATTGTTGGTGACTCCAACTTTCCTTGTACTCAGCCGCTTCTCCTTCCACAAGAGGAAGGAGAAAGATGGATGAGGTGGGAGAAAATAATAAAGGACTCTCATAGCTGCCTTGCTTTTATAACCCATCTTCTGAATTCTTTACACAATCCCTTAGACTGAAAGGGCTGAACATTTTTTTTGTGTCAAGGGGCAATACATGCACCTCATGGCCAAATCATCATGAAAGAAGGTGCAGATTTTTTCAGTCTGGAAGGAGCTCTATGATTTGGGTCCTCTAGATGTAGGTTTGTTTTACTTATTTATTTATTTATGGAAAGATACACACAGGAATGAAGGAGAGCAGGCAGGCAGGCAAGAAGAGAGGGGAGGAAGAAGAATTTTTTATTTAGTTGTTAATACTGCTTGTTTCCTCCTGGAAACTGGCAGTCTGATCTATGGGTATTATGTGGCCTCAATTCCTCTGGAGGTGATTGACCTAGCTGCTACTCCATCAGGGTGATCCAATTTGATTTTTTTTTTAAAGGGACGCTGCAGGCAGGAATAAACATGACAGGCTGGCAGTAAGAGAAAGGAGGAAGAATTTGTGTTTACTTGATTGCTTTCCTCTGGCTCCAGGATGTGAATCCGCGTCCTTGGGATGTGTATAGACTGTGACCAAGTGTTGTTCTGCCCTGGCAGGCCCTGAGGTGGGTTTTAAATGGGAATCTTTAAATGTCTTTGACTTAGAAATAGCAAAAGATCAACAAATAGATTGGTTTAATATCACAAAAATGATTATCTTCTGTCCTAACACCTTCCTTCACAAGGTATAAGTTAAGAGAATAGGCTTTGCAGTGAGAGCATCGGGTTCACATCCCTGCTGTTTGGAATTGGGAAACCTTCATGAGTCTTTGTTTCCAGGTCTTGAAAATGGGAATACTATAGTCCCTCGAGGGTTGTTGTGAAGATTAGAAGAAGTGATCAAGTGTTCCATGGTGTTGCACACACAGGGATCAGTCAGTAAACACTGCCATGTTACTAGGAGCATCCTACTTTGCAACTAAGCTAGATTGTTTACCTCTCTCTTTTCCTCATTTAGATCCCTTCTCCATTTTATCTAACAGGACACTGCCTGTCATACACAGTATAAACAGGGACAGTTCACATCTGGATCAAATTGTGATCTGTCCATGGAGGGTGGCGGGTTTGAAGTCGCCCCCTGCTGTGTGTGGTAGGGAGCCGATTAAGAACTGCTGACCAGTGCCGGCTAACCCATTCCTGAGCACAGCCATGAACTTTCTCAGCTAAAAGGACAAGTAGCCTCTTAAAGGCTAAAACAATCATGGCATCATTTACTTTTTGCTTTACATTTTTTAAGTAACACTTTTATTTGTCTTCTGAATTTGGAGGAAAGATGACATTATAGGACAGTTTTTATCCCTGTGATGTATTGTATCAACTTAAAATACATATAATGGAAAATTTTATGAAACAAACTCTGTCTTTCCTGGTGGAAAGAGGATACTTTGATGTCTGATTTTTATTTCACACTGCTCTATAGACAACTCCCAGATGGTTTATTGATTTTGAGAATAAGAGTTCAACCAAGAGGGCAAGTTCTATATGGATAGAAGATTTCCATCGTCCAATTTATGTTTAGCTTATAACTTTAACCAAGCACTTACTTTATTAGTGATATTACGTGGTACTCTACCTAGAAAACATTCTTGTAGCATATTTTGGAAAGTAATGGAATTTGATTTATAAGAGCTCTCCATCTACCTTTGTGCTATTTAAAGCTTACTGAAATAGAGCTAAGATGACCAGTTTTCTTTCTGGAAATTATAGGGTTTAGAAATTATCGAAGTGAGAATTAGTGAGGTTCTGCTCTATTTAACCCAAGTTTTCCCTACTACAGCTTAAAAGCCATTAGTTCTTGTTCTGTCTTCATGACTAATGAGAATAATTGATCCTGTCTTCTTTTTACATTATCCATTTATGTATTTTTGTCCATTAAGCTTTCCCTTTTAAAGTGATGTTTTCAAGAAATGCCATATAGATGATCTGTGAACAGAGGTTCCTGGTTATACTAATAGGAAGGGGTGAGTAACCTTATATCTGGGTCATTAAACCGATTGATGGAAGTGGAATTAGACAAACAAATCTTCTCCATCTCTAACTTTAGTGTGTCTATCAGATTGGAATAAAATGCTTTTGCTTAATGCTTTCCATCTCCCTGCTACCCCACTAATTACTCGAGTCTGTGCCTTGTAGAATTGCAGAGCAGGAAGTATCATTTGAAACCATATAGTTCAGTTTCGTTCTTTTACAGATGGCCCAGGATGGCTAGTTCTTCTCAGCCCCAGGTTCTCTCACATGCCAGTAATACCTTCCTACCCATCAGGTCTTAGCTGAAAGCTTCGATGTTAAATGTCATCACTTTGAGAGACCTTCTCTGGCTCTCCTCTCAAGAAGTTATCTGCCTTTCTCCTCATACTGCTCCCTCTTCACTTTCTTCTAGCACGTGCCTTCTGAGTCCTGACATGCTGTGTGCTTACTGTTTTCTGCTACCTTGTTAGACTCATGAAGGCAAGTTGGTGGTGCAACAATCATTTGTCTAGTGTCCATCAAGGGAGCTGATGCTATGTGGACACTTGGTGAAGATCTGGGACCGGAGTTTTCTCTTCTCTTCTTTACACAGACACAGACACAGACACAGACACACACACACACACACACACACACACACACACACACACACAGAGAGACACCAGTCACATTGTATACTTAGAATTCTGGTCCTGTCACTGATATCTGGCTTCTTCTGAAAATCGTCTTACATGCTCAGTCAACACAGGAGCTATCACTTTGGAAACCTGTGTAGGAGGCACAAGTAAATTCCCATAGGAGTCATTCACTGTGCATCTGGGAAGTCGTGCAGTCACTAGTTTTCTCCTCAAAAGAAATGTAGATTCTGAAAATGGAACATGTATGGTAAGCTACATTTTCATAAGGCCACCAGGCATAGTTCACATACATCCCAAGGACCCAGGTTCGAAATCCAGGACTGGGGGAAACAGTCAAAGAGAAACAAGAAAAATAAGATAAATAAATGTTAAAAAAATAAAATAGAATCTACTTTCAAAAGTATATATAGACATTCTCATGTCATAAGAGGAAGCCAGCTATTTTGGAACTTGGTTGCCGTGAAAGTCTGTGCTCAGCCATGATGTGTAATCACCCGTGGATGTTTGAAAAGCATTAACTCTGCCCCTGGATCCCCTGAACTCTTCCTTGGTGGATCTCTGTTTAGGAATTTCCCCTCAACATTCTCCTGTGAAACAGAGTTTTGAATATTATAGGGGGGTGACCTTGCTCCTGTTTAACCACATGTGTGTTCAGTGTATTGAGTGTGTCCCTTTGAAAATCAGTAAGTCATAACTGCAGTGAATGTCATATTATATATTTTATTTAAGTTTCTCACTTGAACATATCTTGATGTGTTACTCTAGGCTAGAGTCCGTATGGTTGGATATAGACCAGTGCTGGAAATGGTTCGGACTTATTTTAAATGAGGTCCATCTACATGTTAATTTTATTGGAGCAAAGACTTTTCCTGAAAAGATGCCAACTTGCCTGCATGTATACTTGTCACCTCTCTCCACCCACTCACCATATGGATTCCTGTTTGAAGTCGGGGATCAGGGCTTATCTCCTTCAGAAAGCTTTCTATAAACAGCTCCGTCTACTCTCTTTAAGCATATGGTTTGTCAAACTCATCCCAGTTCACCTTTGTAAATTCGTGAGTCTTATGCACACTCATCCATGAGTTACAGATTAGTCACAATGTCCACCTTAAGTAGTGTTTCAGCAGCCTTATACTATGGATAGCTAGGACCTATGGACATGTGACCCAGCTGATGTATATCCAGTAAATACTTGGTGACTACATGAGTGGTCAGACCTTCTGATTCCAGGCAAGCATTTTTGAAATTTAAAAGGAAAATAAAATTGTGTGTGTGTGTGTGTGTGTGTGTGTGTGTGTGTGTGTAGGGGGGCATTGGCAGTTTGTTCCTGTGAAATAAAAATGAAATAGACTTTTCTTTCTCTTGTGACTGATTTCCTTTCACAGGTTTCTTCACCAACTGGCTAGTGTTCAACTTTGTCAGAACTGAAACATCAGACAGTTAGAAAAGAGGTTCTCAGTTGATAAATATTTGATTTACAAGGCATTGAGAGGTTTAAAGAAATGGAAGGGAGTTGGCCTAATGGGAATTGTGTTTAATGCAGTGAGGAGCACCACCGGTACCCAGGTCTGTTTTCCTTTCCAATGGCCAGTGGGTACCTACCTTTATCAGCCTTGTTGCTCTACAGATTATTCTGGACCGAGCTGAAAACTAAGCAAAATGTGAAGAACTGGGACGCTCCTGGTTCCACAACAGAAATACCGCTGAAGGGAATATTCTTAGATTTTCTTTTCTTCTTTTCTGTAACCTGTGATAAATATTGTATGTCTCAGCAGCATAGGGAAAAAATGATTGATCCTTTCTCAGTGATATAGATATGTGGCTGTGTACGTTATATGCAGAATGAATGATTGAGAGAGAATGTGGCGGTGGGAGGTGGGGGGCAGGGAGAGAAGCACAGCTTCTCCCTATAGACTTGCCAGCAGCAATTTATCAACGGAGTATCAGGACTGCTGGAAGAGGGGAGGTGTTTTTTTAACCTCAAAATTAATCATTTGTTGTTGTCAAAGTTTTGTTTTCTTTTTAAATTTTGCTTCTCACACTCCACCCCCAAGTTTCAAAGAAATAGGAATGACGGGGTGAGAGAGGAATTTGATTGAATCAATGCTTAAGAAAATAAGATACTCCCATTTCTATATGCTCTGAATCTTTTGTGTAAAGATAATCCCGCAGAACCTGCACCACATTCTAAGAGCATTGTACTTTCAGTTGTTTTCGGTTTTTCCATAGGAATACTGCAGATCATTCCTTCTCAATGGGGATGATAGTGCCCACATAGGAGCAACAACTGATTGGGAGGAAGAAAAAATTGTTAGATATCATTATACACGCACATACAGACACACTATCTGTCTTTTATTTTAATCTTAATTCATTACCAACAGCTTAAACTACTGAAATTTTTCTTTGCTGAACATATTATTTTGGAAGATAGGTAACCAGATAATTTTATAAAGACTGTGTTTTTTTTAAACTTGCTTTCAAGGCTTAGCTATGTTAGTCACCTCAAGCTGTTAGAGAGGGGAGGAGTATGGGTGGAAGATGTTTATCATAATTTTGGGAAAATGTGTCATCTTTTGATTATGAAAGTGACCTGTTTAAAGTTAGTAACTAATAAACTTAGATCTAATTTCCTAAGCTGTGCGGATAGATTTTTAAAAAGTAGAAATTGTTGAATTGTGTTTTAAGTACAGATTTTTTCTTCTTTTATGTTAAATTAAAATTTTCACCATAATAATGCTCACTTGCCCGTAAGGGCACAGTCAGATAGCTGCATTCACACATAACTACTGGGAGTGCAAAGTTCTGATATGTGGCTGTAGATGTGCTTTTACCAAGACATTTATGACTTCTTGGGCCCTCTACCTTGCATGACCCCATACATGACCATAACTCAGTCCTTCATTATAACTCTCAGGAGTGTCCCCACTGAGCCCCCAGTCATCTGTCAGTCGGAGTTCAGGTCCCCCACTGCCATCCGTCCCTGAGGCAGTGCTGTGTGTGAGTCTCTGCTCTGGGCAGCCAGGATGCTCTCTGCAGTCTCTCCAGTTGTGGGGGCAATTGTCTGCCCTGTGGTCTCCTCACTTCAGATCTAGGAAGGGTTGACTTTTCAGTCTGTTTAGCTTTTCACTTGTTGTTAGGACAATGTTGCGCCTTCCTAGTTCTGTGTAGGAGGAACCAGAAACCAAAAGTCAGCCCTTCCTGCAGTCTTCCTACATGCTTATCCTTTCTTCCCTCTGAAACCATGTACTCCGAAGGAGGAGAGAGTATGTGGAATGATAAAGCACTAAGGAAATTGCCACTTTCACTTGTTCATTCATTTATTCATCAGCCATCAAATATTTGTACATGTGTCATGTAACTGAAACTGCAACTTTGGAAGATGCACATTAAAATTAGCCGTTGAGTATGTTTTCAGAGATTTTATATCCAATAATAGGCATAACATTTTCCCATGCTTTATAATTTTCTCAACAGCAGAACAAAAAACAAAACAAAAAAATTCACAAAAGCACAAAACTAAAGTTTTAAATGGTTGCATTTTGTATGAATATACTATGATTTATTCTCTTATCATTGGACTTTAAAATTCCTTATTATAAACAATACTACAAGAAACAAAAGCTTAATTCATAAATCATTTCTAGTTTACATTTCTAGAAGTAGAATTACTAGGCTCAGTGTATGAAGTCTTTGAAATGTCTTGACTTTAATGCTTTTTTTATATTACTATGTAGCAAAAATTTGCCTGTTTGTACTCCCGGTAGTTATGTGTTAATATAGCTATTTGACTGTGCCCTTACGGGCATTGAGTATTATTATGGTAAAGATCTTAATTTAATTTAAAAGAATACAAAATGTGTACTTAAAACCCAAACTAATTTAACAGTTTCTTCATTTTAAAAGAGGTGACATAATTCAAAATAATGAGAAAACAAATATTTACATCTTTCCATTGTTCAGAAACCTTGTGGAGCTAATAAAAGGGCAACACAGGGCATTTTAAAGTCTGTGGAAGTTGAGATTTACTGATGGTAGGACGTAGAATAGAGATTTTTTTATCTAAGGGAAAGTATCAGTAACTCAGGATGCCCTGAGCCCAAGGGGGGTGAAAAACTATAGGAAAATAGGAGAGACGTGAAATTTTGGTGTAGGTATGAAATTCATGGTGGAAGAGGAGGGGGTGGATTGAGTCTGGGGTGAGGGATTCTGCAAAGAGGGGCACAGCCGTCTTTAATAGGAGTAAGGCTTAGACAAACGGTGACTCACTCCTTCTCTGTCACCATAAACCTCTGACAAGTCTGTTCTTTATATGAAAATTAAGGAAAGGGGATATAGTCTATGTCTGTGGTACATTATATGAAAAGTGGATGGATTTATGAAATGACAAGATGCTCTGTCCATACACTTAATTCATGGAGCTAAAGTGGAGTAATATTTATAAAGAATTATAAGTAATTCTAAAGAATTCCAAAGCATCAGGAAGGATTTAGGCTTTTCCCTGTGAGGACTAAATTGGGTTATAGATCATTGATGTTTAAGGTTGAATTTTTTTCTTAGTTATGAGGCTGAACAGTTTTTTCATATGGTTTTTAATTTTGGGGGGCTGTTCAATTTTTCTTCTGTGAATTTTCTTCTTAGATTCTATGCCACTTGCATACACAACTTTCATGAAAATACTTTATGAGAATAAGACAAAGCAGACTTATCTCATATCAAGACCAGAATGGGCTTTATTGTAATAAAGAATATTCAATCAATAATGCTGAATAGGTGTTTGTTCTTGAGGATGAGGCCTAATGCATGCTTGTAACATTGTGGGCCTCTGACAATCATTTATTAAGAGAGGAAGAAGTCTGCTTTCATCCTGTGACTGCCTCTTGCTAAGGGAAGGCTAGAAACATCCCACTTACATTCCAGTAGCAAAAAGAAATTATTTCTCTACCACTTCCCCTAGGGACCTCCTAATTCCTAACTGGCCATGAGGGCTCATTTTACCAGCAACCAGAACTACAGTGTCATTTTCTAAAGAGCATTAGTAGAGGAAGAAGTATGGCCAGTCTTAAGACAATGCTTGGTCCTTGTTTGATACATTGAAGTTTGGAGATCACTGACTGTGCCCAGGCACCCCTGAGTTGGGAGGTAAATAATGGACTTCCTCACTGATCTCCTTCTCATTCTAATGAGATTCTCAGTCTCCAGTGAGGTACACTTCACAGAAAAAGCAATCCAGGGGTGACTTTGTGTTACTTCTGATTTGAACACTATCAGAATATCCATGGGAAAAAGTCAATCTCAAAGGAGTTTATCATTATAATAGCAATATTTTAAAAGTGATAAACTTCAAAAGCAGGACAGACTTGTTTGCTTTCCTGCTGGGATAGATAGTGTCCCATGGAGCCTTCCTCTGGGAATCTCAGTCAGTGGATGAAAAGAGGAAGGTTTATGTAGGCAGTGCCAGCTCCTATTCTCTTCCACAAAACCCAGCAGGACAAATAAACCAAAACAAACAAACATAAAAACAAACCAAACCAGCCTCTTCCAGTAGTGTACCATTCTGGATATGGTAGAATTTCAGTTGACCTGCTATTAAGTGATCTGTGTAAAAAGAGAATCGATTTACTTAAAAAGCCCATTTAATCAACACATTTTGTTAAGGTTCTGCCTAAAGGGGAGGCAGTTGAAGGAGGATAATAATGAGATCAAAATCCCCTTGGCCCCAGATCATTGATAAATTGATTATGACACTAATCAAACCCCAGAGCTGGAGAGCAGGCAGTTTGGGGATAAGTTTATCAGGTTTACTGAGAGGCACCCAGAGCTTGGAGTGGCAGTGGCATGGTTTATCGCTCTAATGTATTCTAAGGAGCAGAATGGAGCTGGACAGCCTGACTCATTGTCTTTGAGTCTCGAGGAATTCCTAATCTCGTACTCCATCAATTTGAGAGCTGGGCACATCTCCCCTTACTGGATGGGGTCATTTCAAAAAGTGCCAGCTGTGCCACAAACAGCAAAATAAACCTCCATCAGCTCAGCCCTAAAGAAGCAGAATGTCAGAGCCTGAGTCCACTGAGGGGTTGTGGGGGTGGGCGACAGAGACAAGGAATGATGCTGACTCGTCTCCCTGCAGGTGATCTACACATCAGGTGTATTCTTCCTATGGGTCTCTCAACTCCAATCGACCTTCCCTGTTTTAGATACTTTGATTTGCAAATGATAGAAAAACCAATTCAGATTGGCTCAAGCAGTTAAGTTTTTCTGGCTTGGGAATTGCAAAATGTCAG
Organism: Solenodon paradoxus; assembly: GCA_004363575.1. Lineage (NCBI taxonomy): Eukaryota > Metazoa > Chordata > Mammalia > Eulipotyphla > Solenodontidae > Solenodon > Solenodon paradoxus. Next base: position 24,378 of record RJWH01003064.1, on the reverse strand, counting down.
ACTTAAACTAACTTCATCTATGTCTTGGTCCAAGGGCTAGCATGATGCATCCAGAAGCAAGTCTTCCATCAACTCTTCATTCCTTCATTCTGCATTCTTTTACCAGCCTTTTGTCCAGCTCTGCTTGGGAGCACTGGGGGAACTTGTAGCTTTGGCTTAGTGTCTTTCAAATTTCATCTTACAGAGTCATAGCATTCTAGCATAGTGTTGTCATTTGTTTATGATATATCCCTCCCTCCCTTCTTCTCTCTCTATAGCTCTCTGCAACAATGAGCTTGGATGAAAAGACAAGATAACTCTATGTTCAGGTTTTAGGACTAGGTAGCTTTTCTAACCTTCGGACTCCTAAAATCCTGCCTCTTTCTATTCTCTTCCATCTCTTGCAAACAGGTTCATCATTATTATTAATTTTTAAAGGAAAGGTGCAGGTAGGAAATGAAGTAAGCTGAGGCAGGCAGGAAGAGAGAGGAGGAAGAAGAACTTTATTTTATTTAGTTGTTCATCTTGGTTGTTCTCCCTGGTCCTGGGCACGTGAACCAGGGTCCTTGGGATATGTGGCCTGTGCAGGCTCAAGGTGGCTGACTCAGTGGGTAGGTTACCAGGGGGTCACCCAAAGAGGTTAATTCTTACCTGAGCTTATCTCCTTTGTTTTAACTTGCAGAAACAAGGAGCAGTCTTTTCTAGACATTTCTCCTAAGCCCACTGTATTTCAGTAGGCATTTGGTCTGCCTTTCAATTTTTTTAGGCAACAATTTACAAGATGTTTTGCCAGGGCATTCCAAGAACCTCTAGCTTTTCTGTCTCTAACAAATTTCTTTCTGTTTAATCAATATCTCACATTTTAGATATTATATGATAACATCCCACATATGATAGTTCTTATGTATTAGATTAAAGATACCAGCTATAACAAAGGGAATACAGCTCACAGTGGTTAAAACAATCTAGAATGTTATTCCTTACTTCCATAGCCATCTGAATTTCAGGTTCCTAGTTACCTGTCTACCATATAAATGGTGAGTGAGCTGAAGAGAGAATGGGGCAATGGGAAGAAAATACCCAATATGGACAGATTTTAGAGGAGATAGATTAGAAAGGGGGTAGTGAATTGGAGAGTAACTTGATTGAGAGAGAATGGGAAGGGTCTTTGTAAGATGGCAGACCTTACAACGGGTTTTCTCTTGATAGGAATGCTCCAGTCATGACAGAAAAATATGATCCAAGAGGGAGAGAGCATTTTTTGAGTTTTCTAGGGGATGAATCTAGTGTTGAGATGCAGACCTTGGTCTTAAATAGGAACACAGATGATCCATCCATTGTAACAGAGGAACATAGGGTAAGTCACTAGATATTATGATAGGAGTTAACAGACATTCTCTTCTGAAAACTGCTTTATCAACAACAAAGACAGCAGGGTTATGAGTGAAGAATGAGGGCAAGCAGAGATGTATTAGAGGATCAAGGAGAGATGAGAGATGTGAAATTGTCTTCCTGAAGATGAGGGGAGTGAGTGCAGTCAGCAAATGTAGACCAGCTATTTGATGTCCTTGCTATGAATTCAGACTGAGACAGTTAGGGAGTGAAATGCTTTACTTCAGCCTGGTTCAGGATGAGGTTGGAGGTGCAGAGTAGTTGGGGTTCATTTAGCCAGGACTAGAGTTTAGCAGCTGCGTCCTTGAGGGTCCAGTCAGAATACAGGAACCATGCCAGGAATTAGAACAGGGACGATTAGCCTAGTCAACAGTATCTAAGTGAATGATGGCTAATGACCAAAAGCGGGGTAGAAGAGAGCTCTAAGGTCCACAGTGGTTGTCTCTAGTCTCCTAGGAGGGTACAGACCCTGGGGAGCTTGTGCTGGGGAGCTGTGCACTGATGAGTGCCACTGGGACCCCTCCCTGCTGTGGGGTAGAGTCACCAGCACAAGAGAGTACCGTCTTCATCCCATCCTGCAGTCTCCCACCCCAAGTGCTCCCTACTGGCAGATCTATACAGACCGAATCTAGCCCAAGCAGTGCAGAGCAGGAGGGTTTAGAGGGAAAGGCACTTAATTGGCCCAAACAGATGAGTTCAAGCAGAAGAAGAGGGGCAAGCAAGTGGATTAATAATGACCATGGAGTCAAATATAGAAAAGGGGGGAGGAGAGGAAGAGAAGGGGAGGGGCAGTGAAAAGAAGTTGGGTTCAAGACTATCATCTACTGCAGTCCACGTGCATGGCCCATGAAGGTCATGACCTGTACACATCTTTGAAAGACCCTGGAATGTTTGCAGCACCCTGGGACCAGGGACAGGTCAGAGGAAAGTTGGGGGAGTGGGCAGATTGCATCTTATTGTGACACTGCTCAAAACCATCGTAAAGTTTTACTAGCTAGCTTCAGTTGAAGAAGGCAAGCACAGAAGCTGATTCCCAGTGAGGCTTTCCCGTTGACTCGAGCTAGTACGATTCCATCCAGATGGCTGCTATTCAAAACTGCAAATTTCACCCATCTTTCAGTGCTTCTCTGCTTTTTTTCTAAGCTAGGAAAGATAAAAGATAGGCATTGGGTGCCTGTAATTGTATGAGTAAACATGCAGAATTAGAGATGTTTCCCAAATGACATGAAGACTCTTGTATTCCCCTTCTCTTTCATTGCCTCCATCTCTCCCTCCTCCCACCCTCTTGAGAATCATTGACCTAAACACACGAACGTCTAATAGGGGATTGCAGGTATCAGCTGGAGGCCACACAGGAAGGCATCTCAGGCACGAAGCATTTTACCTCACTAATGTCACAGTAGGCACTGGCAGCCAGCTCTTCCTGCCAGTAATTATAGCCTGTCAGGGTTCACAGATGCTTGAATTTCACAGGGGTATGTGCATCGCACATATCTTACATTGCTTAGCAGGGGCCCGCCCTTCAACAATATTTTTACAAAATGACAGTTTTTCAGGAAGCTATAGGATCTTATTTAAGTAAAAAGAAATAATAGTTATTCTTCACCATAGGACTTTAAATGAGGTGATAATTAACTGCAGAGTTGGGAGTACTGCTAAAGGCACTGGGTGGGTTAAGTGTGGAGATATTTATTTATTAGTCATTAGGAGACTAGGGGGCTGGTAGCATGGTCTTCATTCCTTTATCTTTTGTTTGTTTTTGACCTACCTAGATCCCTCAAGGGTAAGATGCCTCTTCTTAATCTAACCATGCAATATAAATTTAAGAGCCAATTATCCCACATCAAATAGAGGAGGGTGTTTAAAGGATAACTGGACACTGATATACATGGTTTCCTAGTCACTATGCCTAATTGCAAAGAAGAGTAAAGAGTTTTTCGTATCTGAACTATAATTAAGCACAAATAATCAGCTCTAACTTTCCATTATTTTAGGAATGTATTCTCTGAGGTAACCACAATTTCCCAGGAGAAATAGGTTACTGTTTGTGCTAAATCAAATGTGTATGAAAAAAGGACATTTAACAGAGTGGGAAATAAAGGAGAGAAGGCTCTAAGAAAGTAGTTGTTAGGAAACCTGAGTCAGGAAGAGAAAGGGGGATGTTGGAAGCTAAGTTGGGAAGTATTAAATAAAAAGAAAAACTAAATATGAAATTGGAGGATGGGATAGGTAGAGAAGCAGGGCTAAAACCTAGTATTGGGATCATGTCTTTGACCTTCTAGGGGAAGTTTACTCAAAAGCAATCATTTCCCAGCCTGGAAAATTGTTTTCTTGATCAGGATACATTCAACATCTATTACTTTTTTAAAGTCTATTGGAAATCACTTTTTTTTTTTTTTTTTTTTTAAGTTTCAGGTGTCCAGGATCATCTTTTTCTTTTTCTTTTTTAATGGAAAGACACAGTCAGGATTGAGGATGAGCAGGCAGGAAGAGAGAGGAGGAAGAAGCATTTATTTTATTTAGTTGTTCATCTTGGTTGTTTCCTGGGTCCTCGGGTCTTGAACCAGGGACTTTGGGGTGAATGTGGACTCTGCCTGGTGAGTTATATACTGTATTATGGTCCTACCAAGTCTAATTATAGTCGATCCCCTTACTCCTTGCTCCCATCCTCTTTCTCTCTGGTAACCACCAGTCTATTGTCAGAATCTAGGGGTTTGCTTTGATTTGTTTTGTCCATTTGTTTTGTTTCTTTATATTCCACATGAGTGAGATCATGTGGTATTTATCTTTCTCTTTCTGATTTAGTTCCCTGAGCATAATCCCTTCAAGGTTGACCCATGTTGTCACAAATGGCAGGATTTTATCTTTTTTTTCCTTTATAGCTGATTAGATTCTTATGTACACAGGTACCACATCTTCTTTATCCATTCACCTGCCTAATTTCTTCACCCAGAGCAGTGATTACTGGCTGAGCAAGGTACACTCAGCTCCTCTCCCAGTGACGGGTTTCAAGATCATTGGGGGTAAATGGGGAAGGTGGAAAAATGTTCTTGCCATCAAAGAATTCAGTCATTTTTCTTTAATTTCACATATTTAACATTTCCTAGGTTCTAGGCAAAAACCCATTTCCACAGTTGTGAGTCAGACCAACACATTTGCTCCTTGCACAACCTTTCCTTTGGCTAATGAGAGAGACAGTAGCGCACAGGCAAACTAGACAATCTCAGGTGATCACAGCTGCTGTGGGGAACGCACAGGAATGTGGGGGAGAATACACACTTTCTTATGTGAACTAACCCATTAGAGGCTTCTATTTTTCCTCCGTCCTTTTTTATTGTCCATTCCTTCCTCCTCCCTTTTCTTCACACATTTTATTGTGACAATATTATGTGCCAGGCATATATGGTTTGTTTTTTCATACTTTCCCAACTCTACCCCCACAAAGTACAGTATTTACCTAATAGGCCCTCAGTGTGTTATTTGAAAGATTCCGTTGTTCACAAACTTAGATTTTATTAAATGAAGAATGTTAAGATTCCCAAACAGAGGAAAGATAAAAGTTAAGCATAATTAACACAGAAGCGGGTTAAAATTAGATGACAGTGAGCTTTATTGGCACAAATAATGACTATATCAATATGGCATTTGAAATAGCAGGACGGCACCATTTATCTCACTTTTGTATCTCATCTGTCTTGTGAATTTGGAGAAAGCAAGGCATTTTGCCAAGTTTAGAAGCAATTCAAATTTTACGTATTGAGAGTTTCAGCTGAAACTTAAGTTTATGTTAAGCAAACTCCGTTTGCTGGTGAGATAAAGTTTCTGTGAAAGAAAATCAGTTTTAAGATGAGGGTGTGGTGAGGGTGGAGAGAGAGAGGGGAGAGAGAGAAGGAAGAGAAGGAAGAGAAGGAAGAGAGGGAGAGAGAGAGAGAGAGAGAGAGAGAGAGAGAGAGAGAGAGAGAGAGAGAGAGAGAGAGAGAGAGAGAGAGAGAGAGAGAGGAGAGAGAGGAGAGAGAGGAGAGAGAGGAGAGAGAGAGAAGAATGTGCAGAGTTAATTCTAAAGAATCAGAAACAGATGGACTGAAGTCTTCTCAGAGGTGGGAGGGAAAACAAAGGGAAAACAGTGATTGGCATAATGCAATCTGGAGGTTGTTGCCTTTGATCAAAAAGCCTTGGTATGTTGGGTGACTAACAAGCTTAGGCTGATTTCCCCTGGTAAAGAAGCTTTGGATGACATAAGCCAAACATTTTTCCTCTTAATTCTCCTGGTAATAGCAATTTATCTTTTTCAAGCAGTGGTGGAAATGAAGGAAAGCACTGGAATGCAGATGCCGGACCTCTCTGCCCACCTCATATGTAAATGCTGTAATAGGTTTTACCTGACTTAGCAGTACCTTATAGTGGAGGCAGCCAGAACTCATTTTGCTGCCGACAGCCGCTTACAAAGACCTATAGGTTTGTAGAAAAGATCAGCGTTAAGCAGAAAAAGTCACAGCCACACTAACACTTTTGGGAACTGTTGGATTGCCACGAAATACAAATCAATTCCAAACCCTCATCAGGAAGTGATGGCGGTCTTAGGGTGACCGTGGCGGACCCACAGTTGACTGAAGCAGATGTCGCCGCTGATATTATCTCCCATTTCAACACTCATGAATATAATCCCTCATCCTAAGAAAGGCTTATAAACACACATCTAGGAAAGATCCTACATGATTCTTTATTTTTGGGAGATTACATAAAACATGTATGTCCCTCTGTCTGCCTAACCAATTACTTTCCCTGAGAAAATAATAATACCTATGAAATGTAATTAAAAATTTATCCTGTAACTCATAACTGTCAATTGACTCATTCGTTTCCATAGTGCTGGATTCTTGGTTACAGTTGGGGTGTGTTGTAAAGTAGCTCTCACTTTTGAACCTTTCAAACTGGAAATACACCCTATCAATGGTGGCAGGCAAGTCAAAACACGATGTAGATTTCCTATCAATCAGCATGTCAGATGATCTCATTAGAGCTTCAGGTCTGCATGCATTTCAACTACTCTGCTTTCCCTGGCTGAAAGTTTAGCAAAGATGAAGTAATTTTACAGCGACATTTGGCTAAGGCAGTGGAATGGAGGCTTTGATGAAACGTGTCAGTCATTTCCCAGCCCCTCTGCCTGAGACAGTAGACTCTTGGGAGGGACCATTGTCACAGAGCTCTGGCCAGTGTTGTTGGAATTCTTTTGACAGAATATCCCTTCGCTAAAATTTTGTCCTTCATGACTAGCTTTTGCTGCTATGATTTTATTTACCATCGCCATTCGCTTTCTGAACCTCATGATACAATTATTGTTTAAAATAATTGTGAGAGTAATGAATGGACAGGCTTTAGAATGTGTTCCAAGAAATTGTACCTGGTACAATAACTAAGCCATAGATGTCAAGTGCTATATTCCAAGTTTTACTTACCATCAAGCTTCTACTTTTATTCAACTTAATTCTGAGTCAAATGTTGTTTCTTGTCTTATCCCTCTATGCCTGAAGCAAACCCACGTGTCTGGTGATACTGATACACAGCATGAACTCTCAGCATCTGTTTGTGGCATATTTATGCAAAGCATCCAAGTCTTGACCTTCTAAGGGTCTCGCTAACATACCGCTCCAGGAATGATGTCAATGATGACGGGTACCTAGCCTCCAAAATAATGCTACTTCTCTTTCTCTGAGGAATCGGTAGTGATTAGGTCCCATGAAAATCTGGAGTCTCTGAGCATGCGAACACCAATATCACATAAAATGATAAGCAAACTTAACACATAAGACACATTTGAAGCAACGACCATCTGTTATTCAAACAGTGATTTTCCCCGTCCTTTAAATATTTTTCTTAAACGGAGGGAAGCCACTTTAAATTTATCTTATGTAAAAAGCACAAGGGCCAGGATCCACTCTGAAAGTGCCTCCTAGAATTCTTAGCCACCTAACACTGTGCTTAACCAACAGCTGGGTCCTGACTGAGCAGTCTAAGCTGTCATCCTGCGTGTGCATCTTAGTCTCGGCACCACTACCGGCCACTGGAAGCAGAGGATGTTTCTAGTTCAAAGCTACCCTCTTACCTTAGCTTGTGTGTATTTCAAAGACTGAATATCATCTATGGATTTTGCATATCAATTTAAGACATTTGGGCAAAACATGTACTAAAGAAACAACCAAACAGTGGAAGCTTTGTTAAGTATATTTTCTAAAAATAAAGGGTGTTTATTTTAGGTTAATTTTTTTAAAGGAGAGGATTTGACTTAAAAAAATTGAGTTGTGTTTTGAGATCTTGAAAACTTTTAGTAGGTGAATTATCAAGTGGCATTGATTGGGGCAGGGAGGCATGTCAACAGATAATTACAATAAAATGTGAGAAGTGCTATCATAAGGATTTGTGCCAAGTCCTCTCTTGTGGAGGGCTCCTCCCCTTCCATATGGGAATTTTGGCAATGACAGAATTAGGGTGTGGGTGAATGTGCTGAAGTGATTGCAATCAGGTCAGAGGCTTGAAGAACTCTTGAAGTAGAAACTTTAAACAGTCTTCCTACTGATGGTATGTTGAATATGAAGAAAATAATGTTAAATAGGATAAAAAAGGCATTATTAAGATTATCTAAGCACTCACTCTGACACTCTAATTGAAATTAAAATTTTACCTAAAATTGAATGCAGTAATAATGCTTAAAATTTATATAGCACTTTGTGCCTTTCAGAGTAATTTCTCTTTGTGTTAGCGTTTGCCTTAAAAGGCAATTTAATTTTTAATATATTCATTCATATACAGTTCATTCATTCAATAAATATGCTCCGTGTCAGGAGTTGGTAATTCCGAGATGAATAAGACATTGCTCCTGTGTTTATAGGATTGTATTCTTGCATGACTGTTGACATCTTGGAGGGCAAAGATATGTGGAGCATACTGGTACTCACAAAATGATCATCAAATGTGATCAAGTTGGCAAATAAGGGGTTCTTTTGTCAAATAAAAGTTCGAGCAAGATAAACTCATAGGTGCTAGCATCAGATGACCTGGATTTTTAAGTTTTAGCTTGAGTATACTAGTTTGACACTAGAAAATTCACTTAACCTTTCCTAGTCTGAATTCTCTCACTGTGGGGATAAAATAACAACTCTCTTAAAAGGGACTTAGGAAAGTACTCTTCAATATAAAGTATTATTTAGATGTTAGTCATTATTACAGGTAAGATCCCAATACCCTACATTATAATGCAACATATATAATATATATACATATATAATATATATATACATATATAATGCAACATTCAAAAGAACTGTCTGTATCAGGAGTAAGCATATCAGTTTTCCAGAAGGATAGATGGAGTGTATATTTTCTAAAAATAAAGGGTGTTTATTTTAGGTTACAGCAGGATGCCAGCTATTCTGGGGAAATGGCACCTATTTTTGGAATAGAAGGTGGGGACAGAAGTCTTGCATAGATAGGCAGACTACAGAGGCCTGGAAGTGCTGTCACTGGTGGTGGTGTAGATCCCAAGTAGTTGTAAGTCAAGGTCAGGGTCCCAAGTCTCCTGAACTGCAAAGCAGACTTGCTCCAAGGTGTACAGTCAGCACTCGGGCGTACAATCTCCGCTCTGGTGTTCTGGATGATATAGGGAATACTGCTGGCTTGGAGCTAGGGAATGAGATGAGTTGGCAGATAAAGGGGCATCTTAGATGTTGCTCAAAACATGTGAAGACAAAAGTAATTCATTAAGCTGAAGTGGGGTTGATAGTCGGGGACCTGGCTCATAAGGATCTTAAATATGATGCTATGACTGCTACTGACACCACCACCAGCACCAGTAAGTGTGTTAACAGTCTCCCAAGCCTTTATTAGTACTCATGAAAACTCTGGAAAGCATTTATTCTCTTTCCTCTTGTGGGTGAAAAACACATTCAGATGCATCAAGTGACTCGTCTTAGGCCATAAAGCAAATAAAGGGACTCTGTACCCATGAATGCAGATGCAGGTCCTCTCCTTTGACATAGATGTCTGCCCCCTTTCACCTGCCCTGCTCAGAGCAGAATGTTCGCAGAGTCACCAGCATTTACTATGGGATGCCTAGAGTTGTTTTCTGCATACTCGTGTTTCCTCCCTTATGAAGTGAAAGCTCCCTGAGTGCAGTAATCATGATCTTAGTCTTCCTTTTCGTTCTGCTCAGCCCTCAGGGCAGTATTTGTCACTAGTAGACTGGATAAAATACGTGTTAGTAATTTTTAATAGTATGAGTTAAAAATCTATTAAAATTTTGTTTTCCATTCAAATAGCTTATTCATAAACTGGAGCCATTCTTTTGCTCTCTAACAGATACATACGTATTTGCTGTATTTCACTGTGTATTATGCACTCCTTTGTATAAAGTACACTCACATTTTTGGCTTTCAGGAAAAAAAAATCTTTCATTTTAATTTTTAATTCAAATTTTTGTTTATATTTAAGTACTTGATTTATTGTATCATAAAGGAATTTTAGCATGTTTGTTAACATATTATAGTACAAAACATTTTATGTAGCAAATAGTTACAAAACACAAGCCCAGAGAGGGTACTAGAAGTTTCCTTCCTGTGGCCCCATAGTCTGCTGACACTCTCTGTGGGAAGAGGGCCACAGTGTCTCTGGGCAGCTCTATTGTCATGCTCTCTAGCATATTTAATCAGTTAGCTTAAAGCTTGTTGTGTCTGTATTTTTGTAAAAATAGCTAGATTGCTGGCGCCCCACTGAAGTGTGTGGAGAGAAATGTCGTGCTGTTCGCCCTATGTTCATAAAGTTTCCATCACATCCCTTATCAAGTCCGAGTCACTTAGTCTGTGGGCAACAATATGTCACTCTTTGTTTCATTTAGTTGATTTGTTGGCCGAAGTTCAACAGAACAGATTACAATATTCCAGGGTATTATGTTGAATAGGGATATTGTTATTGATTTCTAGAGTTGTACTTTTAATTCATATGCATAAATAAAAGAATTAAAAACATTTATATAGATACAGAATTAGTACTACCCATGTATAATGCGCATCCTTATTTTTTTCTCACAGATTTGGGCAAAAAAAGTGTGCATTATACACAGCAAAATACAGTCCCACCACCTTTTCCATGCTGCTAGGTCCGCTGGTATGTCCTAGAATGGACACACCAGGGCAAGCTCTCCAGACAGGGCAGTGCCTGGGCACTGCTGTCGAGGGTGGCATGGTGTCCCTGGCCTGAGCATCTTCTGTAAAACATGGTACATTTAATCTTCAGTATTCCAGTTTTTTTTTTGTTTGATTCTCCCTTCTTCAAACTTAGTACTTTAAAACTAAATATTCAGCAGATTGAAAGAAGGAGAGACAGAAAGCCAAACATAGTAGGTTGAAATAGAATGGAGGAAACAAATTAATGTTGGATTTAAAATGTTCCTTGTATTCAACATTAATTTGTCTCATCTTTAATGACTAGACCACACTTATTCAGATAATGGGAGAGCAGGTGATACCAGAATGTGTGCGGGACACCCATTATTGTTGTTAATGAAGCTGCTTCTGGTCATGTAAGATCTCTCTGGCCCTCATTATCATGCCAGACTCTTTCTCTTCTGGGCTGATTCTTTAGAAACCAGCTACCGAAGACTTCCAAAGGGTGGCCAGCTGAAATGGAGCTGGGTGTCTGCACACTGCCCAGTAGTTCTCTAGAAGGCCGTCGCGTAAGCACGTTGGGGGCTTTTCAAACCATGCAGACCCACTCATCTCTAGTGAGATACCAAAATGCCTAATGGGGCGAAGGGCTTGTGGGATCTGGAAAAGATTCCTGATTGGGTTAATTTCCTTTGCCTAATTTGCTCTAAGTATTGCTGGCCTGGTGGGTAAGAATTCAGTGACTTTGAATTCAGTCACTTCTGCATTCAAATCTTGGCACAGCTACTTGCTAATTGAGTGACTTGGATAAATTACAGAATCTCTCCAATCATCCTATGCTTTAATTTGAAAAATGTAGTTAATACTTCCTGAAACATCAAGACAAAATTTGTGAAATATACACTAGACCTGTGCAGTGAAAACTAAAAAAACACTGATAATTGAAATTAAAGTAGCCCTAAGAAATGGAAAAGATCTACCCTATTCATATGGAAAAGATTTCATATAATTAAGAATAATTCTTTACAAATTGATATGTAGAGTCAACCTAATGGCAATAAAAATCTTTTAAGATTTTTATAGAAAATGACAAGTTGATCCTAAAATTTATAGGGATGTGCAAATGATCTGGAAAAGACAAAAACAAATTTGAGAAAGAGGAAGGAAGATGGAGACTTACTCCACCTAATTTTAAGAGTTACTCTAAAATCCTAACAACGGTATGATATCGGCATAATAATAGACATATAGATCCATGAAATAGAATAGAGTCCTAATAAATATTGTCAGTTGATTTTTGACAAAGATGCCAAGATAACTCAGTGAGGAAAGAGCAGTCTTTTTAACAAATAGTGCTGGGAGGACTGGTGGTCTGTATGGAAAAGAAATGAATTTGTACTCCTACTTCACATCATATGTGAAAATAAACTGGAGATAGATTATAGACTTAAGGACAAACTCTGAAATGTTAAAAAACAACTAGAAGAAAACAGAAAAAGTTTTAACATTGGGTTAGACAAAGATTTCTTAGGAAACAAAAAAGCAGACAAGAAAAGAACTAATAAGTTGGATTTTGTCAAAATTAGAAGCTTCTACTCTTCAAAAGACACCATTCAGTGACTGAAAAGGAAGGTAACAAGCTAAGGAAAAGTATTTACAATATCTAAAAAAGAACTTGAACACAGAATATATCTCTCGTGGCTCAATAAGGGTCAAACAGCCCTCCAAAATGATCAAATGATTTGAACAGATACTTTAATTTATTTTTTAAAAGGAGCGAGAGGGGGAAGAAACATATTTATGTAGCTGTTAACACTTTTGGATTTTACAACCCAACCCCGGGTCTTGAACCCAGGTCTTTGGGAAGTACGTGGTCTACATGCCATCTTAGTTGCTTGGAAAAGATAGTTTTAAAAAGAAGACATATAATGACTAGTACATCTACAGCATATCTTCAGGGAGTGGATCATCAGTAAGAAGTGATGCTGGATTTGTTTCCGAGGCAGACTCAGGGTGAACTGGTAGGAAGCCCAGTCAGGAAGCTAAAGTAATGGGCTTGTGTCATCCTCCAGGTTCTGATGTTTATGATAACAAGGAAATTCTTTTGAATCTGGTAATGAACTTGATAAGCCCTTCCAAGAATGATTTGGGGTCTTGAACTTAAGTAAAGAACAAAAATACACAGAATGTTTAAGGAAGGCTTGAAAAATATTTGTATTTTTAGTAATTCAGTGAGTGCTACATTTTCAGAGTTGATTTTTCAACTTAAAATAATTGAATCAATCACATACCTAATAACCACACCATAAAGATCGTATGCTGCCTTAGGCTGTAATGATGGCTCATGTCTGCACAGAAATGGTGAGTAGGGAGTGGGGAGATTGTTGTGATTTTATTAGGAGGTAGACCAGATGAATAAAGAACAACAAAACTTGAATGAAGAATGAATGAAAAGGGAAAGGTCAAATATTTGAAAGCCTGTGATGCATAAGAGGAAACAGAATTTTTCATTGTCATTCTCAAGGCTAGAAACAGAGCTAATGGGTAGAAATTGTAATATAGGATATTTGGGTTTGAACCATTATCTTATTTGGATTTTCAGATGTATAGCCTCTAAAAGGAGTATTTCTGAGGAGAGGGAGGACTCAACTCACCCAAGAGTAGCTCCGTCTCCAATAAATGGCTCTGGTGAACTACGACGAACCATTTTATAGTTAAGACAGCAGACTCCAGAACTTGAATTCTGTCTTTGCCATTATTATTGACATGATTTTGAATGTGCTGTTTAACCTTTCTGACCTCATTTACCCCAACTGTTTTATATAATAATTTAATTATTATCTCTTGTTTACAAAGCCATACTCATTTTAAGATGCTGAACTTGCCTCTCAGTCTCTGGGTGTCACACACACAGCGCACCCACCACCAGAATCTGGTGTCCTTTACCACAACCTTGTTCCCACTCTCCTTCCCTCCCCCTAACACTCCCCTGGTGGCCATCATCTTGTGTCCTGGAATTTTGCTGGGGTTTATCTATTTCATTTCACTATATTCTACATATGAGTGGAATCATCCTTTATTTCTCTTTTTTCTTTCTGACTTATTTAAGCTTAACGTGATCTCCTCCAGTTCCATCTAGATTGTTGCAAAGGATTCTGCAAAAGATTGTTTCAAAGGACTTTTTGTCTCTTTTAGTGGTTACATAAAATTCCACTGACTATATATGCCATAGCCTATCTATCCAGTCATCTGTTGATGGATGGTTAGGGCGTTTCCATGTCTTGGTCATTGTGAACTGTGCTGCTATGAACATAGGGGTGCTGGTGATTTTTCCTGATTAGAGGTTTTTAATTCTCAGGGTATTTGCTTAGGAGTAGGATTGCTGGAGCAAATTGTAGATCCATATTTTCTTTTTTTTTTTGAGTAGTTTTCCTTAGAGGTTCACTAATTTACAATCCCACCCACAGTGTAGGAGGGTTCCTTTTTATTTTTTTCCCACACACACTCTCTTCAACAATTATTTCTAGTCTTTTTGATGTAGGCCGTTCTCACTGGTGTGAAGTAGTGTCTCATTGTGGTTTTTATTAGCACTTCTCTGATGACGAGTGATACATAGCATTTTGTCTTGTGCCTGTAGGTCAGGTGCGTGTCTTCTTTAGATAAGTATATATTTAGTTCTTTTGCCCATTTTTTTGAGTGGGTTGTTTGCTTTTTTATTGTTGACATGTATGAGCTCTTTATATATTTTGGAGATTAAGTGCTTGTCTGATATATATTGTGTGAATATCTTCTCCAATTCCATGGGTTGTCTTTGTGCTTCGTGATTTTTTTTTTGATTACAGAAGTTTTTTAATTTGATGTAGTCCCATCACCCCAATTTTAGAATGATATTTACCTCATAAAGTTTTTGTGAAGAACTAGATATGGCTGGTGCTCAGAACAAGACCTAGCACAATGTACATTAATTAGCTACTAATTGCAACTATCTCCCTTTCTGGGGAATTGAAATAAAGATTTCTGTGTGGAGTGGGAGGTTGGGCAAAGTGATTTCTAAAGTATCTTCCAATTCTATGTTGCAGAAGGGTCAGCATATTGGAAAACACTCTTGAGGCTTTAAGATCTTGGAAAATGACATCCAGTCTTGACTGCAGAATTATCATCCATGAAGATTTTGAAATGATAAGCCTCATAAGGTATATGATTTCACATGAGTTTCAAACCAGTTAAGATGCTTGAGAATGAGTCTGACTTATCTCTATCAAGCCTTTGTCCATGTTCCTGTGACACTTTTCATGCACGATATTCTCAGTGTGAAAAAAGCTAGGGCACAATGCCTATTCTCTTTTTTTCTCAAGTGTTCTACTAAAGTATAAAAGTATACTGTGAGAGTTTATTAGACCATATTGACTAACAATCTGAATTCTATCAATAGCCCTCCACCCAACTATCAATCAATCAGTATTTCTTGAACACAGAATCTGACATAAGCCTTGTGCTAGCCACTACAAATAATACTCACTATTTTAAGTCCAAATGAAATACTCCTTAAAAATTAGCTGGTCCAGCTGTGTAACAAAACATACCTCAGATGAATGACTTTTTGTCTTGGCTAGATTTTTGGACTTGGTTGTCATTCGGGAGGAGGTTGGATGTTGGCAGGAGTTCTGGGGTGACTGGGCCATTCATCTTTCATTTCTCACCAGCCTGGGCAGTTCTCCTTATAGGAGAAAAATAGCATAAGAAGTCTTCAGAGCCTAGGCCTAGAGAGGCTTATTGATTTCAGCCAGTCTTGAGTTGAACCCAGATTCAAAATGGAGGAAACCACTTCAGAATCATGTTGCACAGAGTATAGACATAGGGAAGGCAGTGACTGGGACCCTTTGCGCACCCTTTGCTGTGAGATGCTGTCATCGAAGACCTGAGAACTGCTAAGATAACCCTGGCAGGGTCACTCTGTCAGACACTGTAGAGCTGTATTCACCTGCACAAGTCTTCTTGGACATATGGGGAGGGGGTCCCACTGGGGGGCTCTGCCAGGATGACATTTTTTTTTTTACTTAATTTTTTCAACAGATGTCCAATAAACTGGCAAATATATAAAAAATTAAAACAAGCAGATGATATCACTTATAATATTAAAATGTCCAGAGTAGTTTCACCAGAGGTACCAGAGTAAATAGCCAGCAATGTGAGGGTTCTAGAGGAATGAAGATTAATTACAGAGTGTGAGAACCAGGGACTTCTGTTTACAGACAAGGAGTTAAACTCTCACAGCAGCTCTGGAGAAGACTTTCAAATTAATGGCTAATTTCAAACAAAGCATTTAATGTCAGCACTTGAAATGTTTCAGTAATAATTCAAATGGTTTAATTCTAAGCCACTTATGATTAAATTTCAAATATGCTAAGGTATTATTAGACATTTATGGGAAAAATCATTTTCCCCCCTGCAAATTAAATGTTCTTCATTGACAAAGATTCAAGTTATGATGGGGGTTCTTGTTTCCTTTTAATTATAGCCCAACACGTATATGGATAAAGCAGCAATGTGATCACTATTTCATTTTGGAGCCATTATTACTGAAATGCAAAATATCTCAATCTCCAGCCCTCTCCCCCTCCTCCTAGGTTTTCTTTTTAATCCCATAAAAGCATCTGTCTTTGATTTCAAGTGGAGTACCTGCTGTGCAGGATGCAATGCAAATCCAATTTGTGTGTAACAAAACCAAATGGGCTGAAATGAACTCTGCATTTTAAAGATGTTTTTGTTTAATCATTGCCATCACTCGTCTTTAATGAATGCATAATCAAGTTAAACTTCAGGCAAGAAATGGAATGGCTCTTCTGAAGACAGAGAAAGAGAATTCCTGTGATACCCTCATTGCTGACTGCCTCCTATTCCTGCCTTGGCAGAAAAGAACTAAGAAAGACCTTCAAATGCATATTATGGCAAACTGTTGGAACCATGGCGAGAGCAGCAGCACTGCTCATTTTTTTTCTGCTTTCTTCAGAGATCGTTATAATCAGTGTTTAGAGCAGGAAGCAATGATGCAGGTTTCCTGGGTTCTCACTTTGTCCTTCCTTTTCTGCATCTTAAGGGAGACAGAGGTATGACAAAGTTCTTCTGGGATTTGGAGAGGGTGCCCCACGAGGCATCTCTGTGTCGCACATAATCTAGCTGAAATGTTGATATGTGATTTCCTAAGTAGAGAGGTTCTTATTGGTAGTGGAACTTCACTGGTTCTTTCTTTTCGAAGAGGAGACTCTTCTACAAAGAACTTAAGCTGTTAGATGACTTTTGCACAGTTATGTACTTTTTGTACAGATGAGTAGATAAAGTACAAACTAGGAAATGTGATTAGTGACTATTTTATCATAGGCCCTTAGCAGTCATCTAACATACTCATATTCAGATGAAAAAGTTGAGCTCAAATACACAGACTAATGGGGGCTGAATTGCTTAGGAGTCAAGAGAACCAGAGCTGGAACGCTGGCCTCTTGATCTGTAGTCTTCCTAGAGCAATCCTAAGATAAAACGTTGTGCTGCTATAAAACAGGCTTGACAGACTTCAAAAGTCTATATTCTAGAATATTCATTAGATGATAAACTGTCTAGATGAACTTTCTTTTCAAGGTGAGTATGAATACAATGTATGCTTCTTGAATGTCAAGGAGAAATTCTGGACTTTCATGATGGTGCTCAAATACAGGACTTAATCTTTCTAATTACTTTTAATGAATAAGAGTTGGGCTTCATTTTTTTTTTTTTTTATTGTAAGAGGAAGGAAGGTAGGTAGGCAGGAATGAAGGCAGACGGGCAGCCAGCAGGCAAGGAGAGTGGAGCAAGAATTTTATATATTTCATTGTTCCCCCCGTTTCAGGCTGTGAACCCAGTTTCTTGGATTGTATGGAGACTACGCCACAGACTTAATATCTGAGCCATGAGGGCATGCCAACTCGAATTTATTTTTATTTATATTTGTTGGGTTTTTTTTTTTTTTTTTTTTTGGGAGGAAGGAAGTATGGAAGGAAGGAAAGTAGGGAGGAAGGGTAGGGAGGAAGAAACACTTTTATTTAATTATTTATGTTGTTTTTTCCTCCCTGCCCCAAGTCATGAACCAGGGTCCTCGGGGTTTATATGATCCACACCCCAGTGTCTTAGATACCTGAGTCACGAGGGTGTGCCCCTATGATGGGATTTAAAACTCTGAGGTGATTATTTTGAATATCTGCTATTATGACTGAAATTCCAGTATTACAGTTGGGTTTTTTTTTGTTTGTTTTTGGTTTTTTTTGCCTTTATTGAAGGAAAGGTGCAAGCAGAAATGAAATCAAACAGGCAGGAAGGCAAGAAGAGAGAAGAGGAGGTAGCACTTTATTTTATTTAGCTGTACTTCTTGGGCTGCTCCTCTCAGCCCCTGGATATGAACCCAGGTCCTTAGGATGTAAAGTGGACTGCGCTTGGCCAGAGGCAGTGGACCCAACTGCTACACTAGTAACATTGCATTATTTTTATGTGATAATGCATTGTCTTCTCTTAAGGTGATATTATTCTGGAGCAATAACACTGTGAACCAGCACCTGTCCTTTATAATTTCTAAAGATTCATCAGTTTCCTTTTTGATTAGGAAATCTCATTGGACAGGGTCTTGCTGTGTGCCACTGCTAACTTGGACTGGAAGGGTTAGGGAAGGCTGGAGAATGGCCTACAGCCCTTGTCTGCTAAGATGTGCAATTTGTGTTGTGGAAGGCAAGAGGATGGACCAAGCCTGGGAGGGCCTCTCATAAGATGTACCCACTCACAGCTTGGTGGAGAGTGGTGGCTGTCCTTGAATGAAGCAGCTCTGACAGCAGACACAGCAATGTTAAGTTCCACACAGTCTATCCCGTGAGTTCCCTTGTCTTTGTCCTTTACCTGTGTACCTTGTTCTATTCAGATAGGAATATGGATGTGGAATTTTAAGTGGGTTTAAAAACTCTCCAGTTGGCGGGGGAAAAAAACACAATATAGTAATACGAGGAGAACAAGACTGACATTCTACTTTATGTTGGCCAAATTCTTTCATCTCATGAATGACACCAAATGGCTTTTAATAAGCTCATTCTAGGGAAATTAAAAGATACACGTGATTTTACTCACTGGAAGATTTCTGTTCCCCAATTGCACTAACTGGTCATTGAGACCTTTGGGCCTCTCAGACTTTCTCTTTTTCTGTTTTTTCATCCTGAGAAAAGGAAGCCACCTTTCACTGATGGTGGCTGTGAATATGTCCTAGGCCAGGAGGTCACCCATGAAAATGGCCTACTCAAGCAGTCTTTATGTTCAGATTTGTTTTAAAAAGTTCATTTCTTCAAGTCCTCAGTTTAATATGGTAGAAAATTGTGAGTGTGAACTCTGAACCAGGTATCCAATGTTAGGAATATTTGTGGCTTACACAAGCCAACTGAGCTCTCATTTCAAATATGCTGACTACCTAAGGAGCCCATTTATGGTAATCCAAAACTGTTAAAGCCCAAATTCTTTAGGACCCTTTGCAATGCAAGAGTTTTGATCAAATCAAACCATTGTAGTGACAACTCAGTTGTTATCAACCATTGTGGCCACTGGATGTCCCCACTCTGCCTTGAATGCATCTGCGGAGTCCCTAAACTGGCAGAAAAACAGTGCACTTCGCAGGGACCTTCCAGAGAGGCCCACAGGAGTTCCCCTGTATGTCAGCCTTGCTGCTCCTGGAACCACCAGACAGGTGATTAGAGACTGGGCACCATGGAGGAATTCTGAGGGTTATGTCACCTGTGTCATTGCAGAGTTATTCCTGTAATACTCTCCAATTCCTAGGGTTTTTTTTTTTTTTGTTTTTTTTTTGAAGGTTCTAAATGGTAAGTAATTCTGAAGCTACTGCTGCTGTAATTCCTGCAGGTGAGACAGGTCTGAGCTGGGAAGGGTAACAACAAGGGTTAGAACAAGCTAGCCTTGCAAGACATGGAAACTGCCTCCTGGGAGTGAAGGGAGTGTAGGATTCTGTAGTTAGAAGAAGCTCCAAATGGTGATTATTAATTCTCAGCAGTGGTACCCAACCAGGTAATAGCTATTGGACCCCTGCCTACATGTTGGACTCAGTGTTAAGAGACTAGGATTTGAATCTTAGTTCTCTAACTTATTTGCTCTGTGTCATTGGACGAACAAGTTTTGTTTTTCTGAACCTTAGGTCCTTGTTTATAAAATGGGGGTAATAGAATTGGCCTTAGATTTGTTCAGATACTTAAGTGGTATTGTATCTATATGAAAGAGCCTAGGACCTGGTGATTATAGACTAAGTATCAAACATTAGAAATTGGGGAAGCAATTCAAAGTTCAAAAAGGATTTTAAATCTTCAAAAGATCTCTGGTTTAGTTAAAATGAAAAATAGAAGGATTTAGTTGTACTTGCAATATATTTTTATTATGTACTCAGAGTTAATGAAAATGTATTTAACCACATTAGCTCTTTCTTTGCAATTGTCAGGTAGGGAAAATTTTGCATGCATACTAAATGCTTTACCTAAAAATATTGAAAAGCCTTGGAAAATGGAACCTACTTGAAAGAAGAGTGTTATAAATACTTAGTTAATGCATAGGCTTACATTTTTTTTATTGCAGTAACTTTGTTTTACAAATTAAAATAGATTTATATGTGTGCGTTCTCCATATGTGCAGTTTCCTCATTCCTCAGATACATGTTGACTCACCCTGCCTTCCAACAAGTGTTCTTCACCATTGTCCTGTGAGCTCTACCACCAGTTACCCCACACCCTTCATTTGCTTCCCATTCCCTATTGGTAACCTCAGTTCTGTTGCAAGTATCCAAGGGTTAATTGTGTTTCATCTGTTCTTTTGTTTTTTTTCTATTCACATTCCACCTATGAGTGAGGTCATCTGGTGTCTAACTTTCTTCTTTTGACTTACCTCACTTAGCATAATCCCTTCATGTTGATTCAAATGACAGGATTTCATCCCTCATTACACAGGAGGGCTGTGTAATATTCCATTATGTGTATATCTATATCTATATCTGTATCTATTACATCTTCTTTATCCATTCATCTGATGTTGGGCACTTAGCCTTTTGTAGAGAGGGAAGAAGAGTGTATTGCAATGAGTTTCTTCACTGCTGAGAAGCTGGTACACAGAATGTTGTGCAAAGTTGAGCAAAAGTGACTTTGCCCATCTGCCTGACTGTCAGGTTGAGAGGACAAAGTACAGTAGAATGCAGGCAATTGTTCTGGAACCACCACGGGGACATCCAGAATCTATGGAAACAGAATTTTCCTCTCTGAACAAGTTAGAACAGACTCCCAAATGAAGTCTTGTTTCTCCAGTCCTCTTCTACACCAAATTCTAATTTTCATTTAGGGAAAACAGTACAACTTTCTTGTAATTAAAGATCAGTCCTGGTGCACAGTTCCTGCTGAGAACCGGGACTGGAGTGCATCTCCCAGGGCATCCAGTTCTCACTTCCAAGCCCTGAGCACCAGGCTATTGATTAGAACCTCCTCGAGGAGGTGGCTGACTTCTTTGTATGTTTACGTATCTCTACAATAACATCGGTGTTTATATAGTTTACCAAAAATAAGTACTTCTGGCATTGGCAGCTTAAATAAAAGTTAATGCAGAGATAGTCTGACCTAAATGACTGAGAGCAGGATTAAGAGGCTTTTAGTAGCTTTGGCTTGGTTGAGAATGGTTCTGATGTGCTAACAGGTTTGGTAGCTCAGAAGTTGTGTGGATGAAAATCAGCTCATCAAGGTCTATGGCCAAGGCACAGCTCATATAAATTGGCTCTGAGTAGCTCATGGAAAGCTTTTATTGACCATATTTAGTAAAAGAAAAAAAAAAAAAAAGAGTACACTTGGGCACACACTTGTGACTCTGGCAGCTGAGACACCGGTATGTGGACGACCTACAGCCCGAGGGCTCAGGTTCAAGGCCCGGGTTCAAGGCCCGGGGCTGGGGTGAAAATGAACGAGTAAACAAATACAGATGCTTCCTCCTTTCCTTCCTTCCTCACTCCCCTGCTCCCTCTTTCCTTCCATCCTTAAATACTTCTTCCTCCTTTCCCTTCCCTCCTCCTTTCCTCTCAAATTCACTCAAGAACACCTCTACGATGTAAACATGTGTGATGGTGCACACAGCAAATTCTAGACGTTGCTGCCTCTAAGATGTTTGAACCTAAGACACAGACCTGAGTTAACCACAAACTGGGATGAGTCTCATTGATTGTTAATACTATGTCTTAATGATAAATTAGGCATTTTAACTCATGCCAGACATGCCAAAGGAAGAAAATAATACTGTGCATTGTGAATACAAATGGAACCTTTGAAATTAGTTATCTAGTTTTGGTAGTAAACTTGACTATCTTTCCAGACTATTTCCTCACATCCCCATCTTGTCTAGCAATTTTTAGTTTGGAAGAACACTGAAAAATAAGAGCAGGTTAGGTGTAGAACTACCAAGTAAAGTTGGCTGTTCTGAGAATTGAACTGTGACCTATCAGCTCTAGCTAGGGGAACTTCTAATAACAGACTTCTAAACTGAGCTCAGAGCTTTGTGTGTCAGAATCATCTAAGGGACATCTTCCTCAGAGATTTAAATTCACTAGATATCTGGAAGGACTCAAGAAATTGATTTTAATAAGTATAGTTAACAAGTCATCCTCACATGATTCCTAGACTGAACTGAGAAATGATGGCAATGGATGCCTGAATCATTTGAATTCACTGGAGATGAGTTGGGATGTTTGGAGGAAACAAAACTACCTTCCTTCTAAGGAAAGAGTTGCCTCTTGAGGGACAAACAAATTGAGAGGGCAAGGAGGAAAACTTGATTGGTTGTCAGCGGCTATGACTGCCATAGTCAGACATCCCGGGATGTAGGAAGCATTTCTTTTGCCATTAGGTTCCACCACCGCCCCTGCCCTTTGAAGGGCAGAGGGGATGAGAGCATGAGTCTGAGCCAGCTGACCTGGTCTGACTCTTACAGCTTTGTGGCTTTGAGAAAGTTACTTCTCCAAGTGCCTCATTTCCCTCTTCTGTAAAATAGTTAAAAGAAGAGTACTATTGCTGAAGATTTGTTGTGAGACATGAGTGAATGTAAGCAAAAGTGCTTGAACTGGGCCTGGCCCTTAGCAAGTGTTGGAGAAGAGTTTGTTTTACCTTCCTCACTCTGTCCTTCCTCTGATTCACAGCTTTGTGGGAGGAGAGGCACAGGTGAGGCCTGGAAACAGAACAGTGGGTTGAGGTCATTGAGAAAAGGAACAAATGTGTAGCGCTTGTGAGCCCTTAGATGGTACCAAGTCTTTCTCTGACTATAGACTTCAGTTTTTATAAGATCTCTCTAGTAAAATGGATTTGTACTGGAACTTCTAGTTCTTACATTTGTTTTTGCTTTTGCTTTGCTTCTTGGGAAAGTTCTATATTATAGGCAATGCTAACATGTTGATGTAAAGGAATGAATGCCCTAGAACATTGATTGTTGGACTTGTGGGATCTGTACAGTAAAATAGTTTCCCTCTGTCTATTTAAGTGCATTTGTAGATACTAGGTAAACTTATCTCCCCAACAAGTTCTGGGAGGTACTGAGATCCTGCAAAGGTTAATGACTAATCATGTCTTACTTGTCACCTTTCCTGACCCCACTTCCTCTGCCCCTACACAAGTGATTCTCAACCAGAGGGAAGTTCTGTCTTCTCCTCTGGAGCATATGACCATATCTTGAGTGTCACAACTAGTGAATGATACTTGCATCGAGGTGATAGAAACCAGGAATGTTGCAAAATATCTCGCAATACGCAGGCAACCTCTCACAGCAAATAGTTTTCTCATCTAAAATGTGATGGGGTTGAGTTTGAGAAACCCTGCCCTAGACATTACATCAGCAGAAACCCAGCTGGGACTGGAGGCAGGGCTGTGGAAAAGGGCTTTTAGTGAGAAATGGCAGAGTTGAGCATGAGGAAAGAAGACTCCCCCCTTCCGATGTTGGCACTACGTCATATGCCAACGACAGCTTCACCTGTGTGTAGAGTTGCACCTGACAACATACTCTTTGGGTCTTTATGACAGAGAACTGTGGGGTGCACTCTCACTATGTTGAGTCTTAATGTTTAGTCCACTCATAGTTAAGGTGTTAGGCTCACCTTCAATTTGGATGTTTGATCCAGAAACAGGAAAATTATAGTTCTTTTCCTATAGTTCTTTTCCTATATCAGGGAGACATTTCCTCACTTGGGTAATGGAGTTCCTGTAATAATTACACTAATTGAGACCCAGGTAGACAGCATTAGTAGAAAGGCTGACAACTAAATCTGTCATGTTGGTGACCTAGGGCATTCGTTTCCCAGGTCCTTGTTTAGTTACATGAATCAAGAAGAGGGAGGCAGAACTGATTGTGATATTGAGTTAGTTTTCAGAAGCATTACATTTGCTATAACAATCAGCCAACTATTTGGGCTAATTGCCATCACACACACACACATGCACACATGTACACACATGCTAACACACACATACTTCTCCCAAGAAGATCTGATTTCTACTATTTATTATAAGAGATTGTAGGATCAGCAAGATTGAACTTTGAATAAGTTCTGTCTACTGGTCTGGAGAAGAGATCACATGTGTCCCAGTCATATCTCTAGTGTGTCTTTGTGTAGCTCTTTAGTTTATCCATATTAAAATGACCCAAACCTCTGTAGTTTTGGTTTTGTGCAAATTCTACCATATCTCTAGAGAAATTACACTTGGAGGTGAGGCCAACATCAGAAAGAGAGAGAGAGGGAGAGAGGGAGAGAGAGAGACAGAGAGAGAAGACAGAG
>RJWH01003063.1:0-180549 GCA_004363575.1 Solenodon paradoxus | reverse complement strand
AAGATAACTCTGAAGTGAATCAATAAGATACAGTTTTGTTTAGAAACATAAAATTTCATAATACCATGAATCACTTGATTGGTTACTGATGTCCACAACTTATCCACATGTACTTGGAAAAAATATGCATGACTGGAGAAGCCAATAACATCAAAAATGCCTAGTAATTGCATTTTGAAGGAAACAGAAGCGTATGTATGTGTGAGCTTGTGTGTGTATGTATGCATGTATGTATATATATATGTCAATGAGATGATCATTTTTTAATCTGAATAATAAAAGCAATCTACAAAGAGATGACCTACTGATGGCAGCTATTAGGACAAGTCTAGGGCTTTGATAAGGGAGAGTAAGTCATAAAACAAGAAATTTCCTCAGACATCTAAACTCAAAATTAGTACAAGAACTTTTGATACCAGAAGTGTCTGTTGAAAGAAAAATAAAACTAATGCTAAACACAATGCATTCCAAGTTATCTTTAAGCCATTGGCATAGTTCTCATATAATGAAAGCCAATTTGGTACATTAAAAATGTAATATTTAAGCAAGTCTTTAAGAACATGCTTAGAATATTGCAAGAAGCACAATTTTATACTTTTTAATGTCTTCATAGTATCCTACTGAGTATATATACAACAGCTTTATCCAGCCATGTCTTGGCTGCTGTGAATTGTGTTGTTATGAACTTAGGGGTACAGGTATTTTTCCTGATTAGTGTTTTTGTACTCTCTGGGTTATATTCCTAGAAGTGGGATTGCTGGTTCAAATGTATTTCTAATTTTTTCTGAGGAATTTCCATAATCTCTTCCAGAGGGTTTACAATAATTACATTCTCACCAACAGTCATAGAGGATTCTTCTTCCTCCACAACCCTTCCAACACTCACTTCTAGTCTTTTGTCATAGAGGCCATTCTTAGTGATGTGAGATGTTATATTTTATATATATTTTTCTGATAGTGAGTTTTGTAGAACATTTTTTTCATGTGTCTAAAGACCATCTGTGTATCTTCTCTGGAAAGGTGTTTATTCAACTTTTATGCCACTTTTTAATAAATAACAATTGGAATAAGATCCAATATAATGACAGAAGGTAGGGCAAAAAAGTTTTCTGACCATCAGTCAAAAGTGTGACATGTTCATAGGCTCAGCACCCTAAGCTAACACAGGACAAAGATCTGCTACTGCTGCAGGGGTGGAAGAAAAGTCTAACTCTATCTGTCCAGTAGTTCACACAAGTGCATGTGGCATCATCTACATGCCTTACAGAGGGTAGAAGAGGGGTGCTGAGAAAACTCCATTCAACAGGTACAGGTACAGTAGAACTGGTTCTCACTCGGTGACATAACCCAGAGGAGAAACAATAACAACTTTCTGCTGGGGAAATGGTAAAAAAAAAAAAAAAAACCTAGTCAAGATTTCTTCTTTGGTACAAGTTTCAGAGACTCAATAAGAGTGGGGCTGAACAGGAATTCAGAGACAAACATTAAAATACCTCAGACATCCCATTAGCAGCAGACTTTTCCAGAGGAATCTGAAGCTGTGGGGCAATATAGGTGAGGATGGGGGAAAAAAAAAACAACAAAAACTCCTGGAACATGCAAGAAAGCAATGACCTGTTTTCAAGAGATAAAACAAGCAGCACAACGAGACCCAGATATGTAATTGTCAAGACCATGTAATATCATGTGTTTCATTGCATGTTATTTTTACAAAAAAATCAATAATTATATGAGCAGCTCTAGTTAACAATATACATATTATATGCCAAAACAGTCAAAGGAAAATGTATTGATGCCTGCAATATACTTTGAAATTAATCCAGAAGTAACATTTCTTAATGCATAGGTAGGACAATCAACAAATTGTCTGAGTAATAGCATAATAAAATATTTATTGCAGAATCGAGATGGTAAGCAAATTATTTCAATTTCTTAAATTTGAAAATCTTTAAAATATAATATTGGAAAGCTTATATTAGAAGTTACAAAATAAAGAAAATTTATATTACACATCTCAATTGAAAATAAGCTCAAGATTTAATCAAAAGATAAATGTAGGTGATTGCGCTTTAAAACTAGGGGAAAGTCAAAAACTATAAACTTGGAATCAGAGAGAATTTGGTAAAAAATATAAAATATAGACTCAAATTTGTAATGAATAGCTTCTCAATGTTATAAAACTATATAAATTATCCCTCTTCATACATATTTCCATAAAGGGCCATAGTAAAGAACTGCATTGTTAAAAACGTGAAATGAGTGATAAAATTCATGAATCTTAAATAAACCTCTCTAATTTATAGATTATAAACTTAAGAATTTAATAAAAAACATGACTGAAATATAAAATCTTCAATAAGTTTATATCATTAAAGTTATTTAACTCAATGAAATACCTATTCAAAATATGACTATGTATCAGATTTTTATGATATAGGTAGAGTGATATTGTAAGGAAAATAAGACACTTTGCCTAATTCGTATTATTTTAAGTGCTAAATAACTGGATACTGCAGAAAATATTTCCTATAGTTTCTATTTTCTCTTTTGAACAGTCTAATATTAGTACAATGCACTATGACTATGAGTCAGAATAATAATGTGATCAGCATGTGAGAATGATAAAATCTGCTTATTTTTTGATTCCAGAGGGGAAGTTTCTACTGGTGATTTTATTCCAAGAGTTAGAGAAAACATAAATAAGTTTGTGCCTTCTATCCAACAATATATATTTTCAGTGAGGCTGAAATAAATGGAACTAAATAAATTTTTATATCGTTCTTCAAAGTAATTCCCGATCTACCGTAGAAACTTCTTTTAGAAGAAAATTGTTTTTGGACTGCAATACATTTTATTGTAAGTGTCTGTATCATCAGCATTATGATAGAGATTTAAAGACAACATGCCAACTGGCACAGTTGCTTCCTGAAATAAACATGGCAATGAAGATTATTATGGATGTTATGATGGATTATTTAGCAATCCAGGAAAAGCATAACTGGCCAGCATGGGTCTGAACTCCTATTCTCTGTATTCATATTGGTCCATAAGATGATTTTATATATGCAGAGTATACAATAAGATTGAAGTTGATAAAGGTGTTTCCTAAACAAGGGTCAGATCCCCAGTAGGAATGATCAAATAATAATCAAATAAGCTAATTCTACCTGTTGAAGGCTTTAAAAATTATCTCAGTATAGAAAAAGTTGATAAAGCAAATTTTTAAAAATAGTAAAAACAAAAGAATATCCCCAAAGTTCAGCTTACTTTACAGAATGTAGAGAACATGTCTTTTGAGTCAGTCTTGGATCTGAGGAAACTGTGGGCTCTTGAAGATCAGTCTGACTAGGGCCACAGAATTTTTAAAACTTTTTAAAAGTTACTCTTCTTACCTTGTTATTGGATCACAAAAATCGTTCTTGAACCATAATGCTAAATTCATTTCACTCTCGGCTCAGAGAAGACAGAATATGACTTGAAAAAAAAAAACAAAAACTGTGTGAGTTACAAGAGAAAAATATTTTAATTAAAAGCAAGGGGATAAAATAAAGCAAGTCGTGAGGGTTATTTACAGGTTCTGGACCCCACTAATGAAACACATGCTGCTGTTAAGTTCACTTTTGTTAATCAAAAATGAAGTCAGCAATTCTTTTTGATTGGGATTTTCTTTACTTATTTGAATTTTTAAATATTTTTGGTGACTTCTTTCACCTACTAGAAATAGAAGTGACTTTAAAAAAACAAACAAACAGAAAAGGACTGCATTGTTAAAGAGAAACATGCTCTTTTCTTTAAGTACCAGGAAAATAAAAACCCCATTGACTTCAGCCAGGGTTTCTGTGTCCAAGAGTGTCTGTAGTTCTGTATCTCGTGTGACAGCCACCAGGGAACCTGCCAACTGCTTCTGGCCCATCGGGCACCACAGAAATAACAAAATCCAATAGATCCTCCTGCTAGTGTGTTTAGTCTTCATTTTCTCTTAACCTGCCAGAACAATGACATCCCCATTTTTTTCTTTTCCCTTTTCTCACGCGCTCCAGGATTTTCCCTGAACGTTTCAAAGAGAGCTCATGACTGAAAATATGATTTATTCTCACTTCCTGGGGGGATAGTTGACAAAAATGAAATCTGGCCAGTGGTGGCAGAAAAGTGGGGACTGAACTAATGATTTCTTAATTTTAATGCTTCAGTGTACCTCTTTGGATTTTGAAAGATCATGTTGTCCAATCCTGAGGCATGAGCACGGGGAGTTGCCAGAAGATGCTGATGAATTTGTCCTTTGCTCTCATCAGAAAGAGGACATTTGAACAAAGACTATGTTCAAACATTAGCCCTGTCTTATAACCTGAAAGACAAACATTTGAATCATGTAAACAATCAAGGCCACGTTTTAAAATAGAAATGTGCCTGATTTTTTCCGGGGAACAGAAAGGATACATGCAAAGCTTTCACAGCACAGGAAGAAGAAAGGTTTGCAGAAAACCTGTAGAGAGCAAACAGTGGAAGCGGTTGAGGGTAAGAGGATTACATAGGGTTTTGGGCAAACCATTGCTAGTCTGTTGGTTTTATTTCAAGGTAATAGAGATCCACTGCAAGCATTCAAGTAGAAGACTGGCATGACTCTAGTTTCTCTTCTGAGGGCACAACGAAGTTAGCAAGAATCAAAGCAGAGCGTAGTTTCGAGGGTTTTTGAGGACTGGGGACACAGAGGATAATGGTGCAGCATAATGACAGCAGTGAAGACGACTAGAATCTGTACTGTTTTGAAATTGGAGACAATAAGATATGTTTGCCTGATAGACTAAGAAGAGTGAGAAATAGCGTAGTTAAGATTTACTCCCATAGATTTCTAAGTCTGAATAATTGGAAGAAAGATGTCATCAACTGAGATGAAGCAGTCAAAATCAGAATATCATGTTTTCAAATGCTGTTTTTTAAGACTATTAAAAATATAAAAAGAGAAATAAAAACACACATAGATTCACCTGAGTTTCTTATAGTTGTCTAGTTGAAAGCCTGTGGGACTACATGAGATTACCAAGAAAATAACTCTAAAGAGAAGACTTAAGCAGTACTCATAAGCCTGTGTGCTCAGAGGAAAGAAAAAGAATCTTCTAGAAATAAACACTGAGAAGGAGTAATGTGAAAGGCTGGAGGGAAGACATGTGAACGGAGAGTTCTGGAAGCTTAGTGAAGAAGCTATCCAGAATGAAGGAAAAACCACTCTGCAAATGGTGATGTTTGGTCATGCAGGAAACTTAGGGGGTGCACCCTTGTGGCTCAGGGGGCTGAGATGGATGGGGTGTGGGTCCTGTAAAGTCCAAGGACCCAGGTTCAAGATCCAGGACCAGGGTAAACCTAAAAGCTATCAGATGAATGAATCCTTCCTTCCTTCCTCCCTTCCTTCCTTCTTTCCTTTTTTCCCTCCTTTCTTCCTTTTTAAATAAAAATGACATAATTTAATTAATATCATAGGAAAATCAATCATAACCTTAAGAAATGTCATTTGTTGTTCATGTTTTTGATGTTGGGGAGTGGGAGATAGCAACAGTGAACAACAAAAATAAGAGAAGATAAGAATATAGGATACTCTGAAAAATTTTGCTGAAAATTAGACCAAAGAAATGTAAAACAAATTAATAATGCAAGGAGCATTGAGGGAGCATCTTTAAAAATGGGAGAATAACAACATATGTGCATGTTATTGGAAATGATGCAGAAGAGAGGAAGAATGAACCTGGTGACATAGAAAATATCTGTCATATAATAGCTCCAAAAATTTAGTATTTTAGCATTTGACCAATGTAACAAGTAAAATGAGATATTTGACCTTCAGTCTTTCAAAGTGATTTAAAATGGGGGTAGATTTTTGCACTGACAGCCTGTCTCACAGACACTGCGGCTAGTGACTACCGTAAAACCCAGGTGTGGGGCATCTCTGGGAAGGTGTCAGAGCTTAAGGTGGATGCTGTTGGAGGGAGACTGTGGGAGTGTCTGAACTTCATTTTCTGATAACTTTCATCTACTTGGAGAAGTAGTCATGGCAGTAGGACAGCTAAAGTTAAGATGGAGAAAAAGATGTTGGAGTTTTGCAGAAAGAGGAGAAATAGCCACCGATGATGGTAGCAGGAAGAAAAGCAGCATTGGGTTCATGAGCTTGACAGCTTAATTAAGCGCATTCCTATGTAAATTATAGCATGCTCTATACTTCTTTCCTTGTCTACCTGTTCTTGATTTGAATGGACATGACACTTTGTTTTACCTATTACAATTTTTTGGTTAATAGGACTGCTGATTCTAATTGACTTATGTGTGTGTATGTGTGGAGACTGTAAGATAGACGTTTCTGTCTGGTTTGCTCACTCCTGTATCCTTGTGTCTTGAATATTGTGTAATACATATTAGGTGCTCATGAAATAATTATTTATTAAAGTCATAGAATAATATTATTTTAAGAACAATATTGCTCTAAGAATAAAGAATATGTGTTTTAATGATACT
Organism: Solenodon paradoxus; assembly: GCA_004363575.1. Lineage (NCBI taxonomy): Eukaryota > Metazoa > Chordata > Mammalia > Eulipotyphla > Solenodontidae > Solenodon > Solenodon paradoxus. The sequence continues at coordinate 174,048 of RJWH01003063.1, read as the reverse complement.
TTGAAGGATGTCAGAAATACAATTGGAAAAACCTGATTTTGTGTAAGCTGAGTAGCTTTTGAAATTGCTGTATATGCTCACTGGAACACCCTTGCTTCTTATTACCAATGTCTGTGCAGTAATTAAATTGGATTTTTGTTATATCTAACCCATCTTTCCTGCCTAGTTAACTGTAGCCTTATACATTATCACTATTTTAGTTCCAACCACCTCTTTACTGCTGATAATATGTTAGATGCAAAGGTACCTGTTACTGATAAACGAACTTAAATAAACAGTTTTATTGTTTAAATGACCAAACAGAAAAGTGGGTACATTTTAGTATTAACACATCATCAATTTGTTCACTTTGTCATCTTTAATATTCCATTAATAATATTGGATCACAGGCAGGAATACTTAGAGATTACACTAACATGCAGTATAGATACAGAGGTACTCCCACGTAGGTTTTTTACTCTGTTCCAGCATTTTCCTTCTCAATTCATCCATGTATGATTGTGTGTCAGTTCTTTAGAGAAACTCAGCTTGGTCTGCTCAAGGCACTACAAAAATAGAAGTTCCATTGGGAACCTCAAACCCTGAGGAAAGTTTACCCCACTCCAAGTTTGTAAAACAGGATCAGCCTTATGATTCTGAACACTTGGTCCCTTCTCTCCCAGGACAGTCACTTGTCAAGATTCTAGATCAAAAGAAGCAGATATTTCTCCTAGACAACAGGTTCTCCTAGCAAGCACAAACCTGCAGCAAATTTCAGATGTGCCATCAAATTTACTTTACACTAAGCTTCCAAAAGGAAGTAAAAAAAGTGGACAAGGCATGCCCTGGAGTCTCAGGCATTAAGTCTGCAGCTTATAGGTAAAGCTGGGACCCAGGTTCTTGTCTCAAGGGGGAGCAACCAACATGAATAACTAACCAAATAAATGCTTCTTCCTTTGCTCTCTTCCTGACTGCCTACTTTTCCTTCTTTAAAAAATAATGCTGACGAAACACATGCATATGCACATGTGTACACACAAACACACACACACATCCTGTTTGAAAGCACTGGTTAGTCCACAGAAGGCCAAGATCTCCGAGAGGAAGAAGTGAGGAGGCCAGAGGTAAGCCTACTAATGTTCCTTTGCATTCGATTCGACTAGGGGGATCTACCACTACATAACTGTCTACCCAAACCAAAAGTAAATGCTTTCTGCAAAGTGAAAACATGATACACCACATTTTGTCACTACTAAAATTTTCCATGACGATGTCCACCATCCAGGAAAGAAGTGACAGGTCTGCAGAAATGGAGAGCAGTTGAGAAAACAGAGGAGACAGGAAACAATGAAAACAAGCTCGCAGCAAGTCCAGAGACAAGAGTGATCAGAAAAGAACTTTAAAATATCAAGGCTTAATATTCTCAAGAAATGAAATAACAAAAAGAATTTCAGGGGAAAATTTTATGTTATCAGAATAAATGAGAATTCTGGAAATAATGAAAGCAAAGACTGCAACTAGGAACTCCAGAAACAGCTGTAAAAGGGGTGTAGGAAACCTAAGGTGAATCAATAAACTCAAAGACAAATCGGAAGATAATTTTAGCCAATGTGTCAAAGAGTAAAAGGAATGGCTTCCAAAAAGAAGAGGTTAAGAGACACATGGGACTTAGTGCAAGTGACAGCTTGTTCACTGTCAGTCAAAGCAAAGCTCCACTCACAGTGTATTTATACACCTAATGCCTTGTAAATTTCTCAATTTGTTTTCATGGTAAAAGCACTTAAAAACACACTTTAAAATATTCCTTAATCTATGGATAACGTTCCGTTTTAATATCCCAGAAAGTCTACTCAAAGTTGCTGTCTTAGGTCTTCAGCACAATAGAGGAGAATTGAACACATGACTTTAATTACCAAATATGCAAGATTTCATGCAAATGAAACCATCTCTATTCTCCATATATATAACAAAGCTAACTCTTGTTCAGTTAAGTGCCCAGAAGACACTTTCACATATTTAATCATTGAGTAGGACACACAGCTGTAGGTACTCTTCTTTATCTTTCATTACTGAACCTAGGTCATCATGCCCTCCACAGCTGGTGTCTGGTACAACATTATTGTTGGTGGAACATCTACCTCTAGAAGAAACTAGAAGTTCCTATTTCACTCTTATTTCATCTTCAAAGTGTGAAGCCAGGACCCACCTTTCTCCAAGGCAAGATTATCATCGGGTCACAGTAGGGAGAAGGATATTTTGACCTTTAAGCTGCACTGGGTCAACCACCGCATGCTCATATTTTTAATACATTGTTCTGTACTTGTGTGCCCTCGTCTCCCTTCTGATGGCTAGGAGACGGCCAGAGTCGGGTACCAAGCTGAAGAGGAGTCAGAGTCAAAGTTCTTCCTGAACTAGATAATCCGTAACTGTAAGAAGAACGGAATCATTCAAAGTGCTTTGTAAAAGAGGAGCTCTCTAACAAAGAAGGCGAGACTGTCTTCAGACAAAATGCACAGCTAGTGAACTTGATTCTTGAAATTTGACCTAAGCGGCAAAGAGAAAATTGTGACAGAGAAACAAAAGGGAAAATAAATAATTGTCAGAAAAAAAATGTTCAGCATTAGAAGGTAGAGGGCAGGCATCTCAATACTCGATTGTCAGTAAAAGTTTCAACACTAAATCTTGTGATCTCAGTGGCTTTCTCTTATGCATCTGCTGCCATTAGAAAAATCGAGTTTTAGGGGAAATGAACATAAAGCAACACAGATGTCTCCTAGAACTTCTCTGTTCAAAAGTGACAAAGCATATCACAGGCCAGGGGCCGGTGGCGGGGGTGGGGCGGTAAGAATCCTGACACTCTTAACACTTGGTACTGTTACACGGCACATAGTAACAGGGTATGGAATGTCACACTAATTAAATAAAACTTAAAATATTTCCAGACGCTAAATAGGATGATGAAATACTGCTTTCACTTCAGTTTGGTGCTATGGTGCCAGGTCTCCAACACAGATACATATTGCTATTGAAATTTTAAATATTCTCTTGCTTTTTCTTGTTTTTAGTTAAAACATTGCAAGGAAATATAATAGCAAACTATCAAAAATATAAAGATAAGGAGATAAAATATGTGAGTGAATAGCAGGTATCATTCTCAAAGATGAATGTCTTGATATATGAGCACGAGAAATGCTCATAGCTACTGATGCAAATATATGTACTACACAGTGAAAATGCAATATACAGGTACATAGACACAATGCAGATTCTTATCTACCTATAAATATAGAATAGAAAAATATGGATTCAGAAAATTTGGAAAAACAAATGTCCCAAATTTAAAAAAAAAAAAATTAGTTAGCTTCATAATTCTAATTGGTAACATTACCAGAATAGTCATTCTGAGTCATGAGGCTACTCTTTATGCATTTATTTGCAAAATTGCTAAAGCTCTTGACCAATTATTAAAAATAGAGAAGGGCATATACATACATGCAAGCAAAGAGACATAAATGCAATTATACCCCAAAAATATTCTTAATGTACGTAATTTAGATTACTTTATAAAATAACACAAGGATATAAGATTAAGAATAATGACGGGCATACAGAAGTCATCCCATAGTTGATGTTTGGATTCTTGTGGACCTGGAAGAAACCTTTTGAAGTAAATTGGACAAATATTTAAAACATTTACGTGGACTATTTGGAAGAAATTTAAAACACTTATCTAGGTTTTTGAGGTTACATTTTCAAACAATCTGAAGTGTTATTGGTTGCAGCTTAACCAGTATGGATAATATGGCCCAGAGGTTTTAATGAAATGTTGACAGTCCATAGTGGAATAGCATTTTATTTTAAACACATAAAGAATCAAGTTGGTACAATATTCTTTGACAAATACAATTAGAGTAGTCAAATGTCATCATTTGTTTCTCATTTTAAGATGTATTAGTTTTAACAGTAGAGAATTGCTGACAACTCAGTGTTTAGATTTGTAAAAAGTCAATCTCATGTGGCTCAATGTGATATTTTTGTACTCTATTCAAGAGTAAAATATTAGAGACAGAAAAACATAAGTAACTTAATTACAAATCAGTCATCTGATATTGTGAATTAAAATGCAAGTAGAAGATAATTTTTATTTATGAATCTAAACCTAGGAAAAAAGATCTCCATTCACCAATGCATAAAAAAAGCAAAAATGATCACATCAGAGACGTTTTAAAACTTATTCAATGCATGTGAGAAGATTTTCAAAGTCTAAATCATCATTCCTCGTCATCAAGGGCACACTGGATTCTATTATATTGAGTAATAAATAACAAAGGCTAAATGTACGTATTATTTTCTCAGTTGTTCAGTTTTAAAGAACAATGTTTATTACTTGTCCTTTCCAAACATGTCGCTAAAGAGAAAAATTCATTCTGCTGATTAAGATGATTTCAAGCTTCTATCTTCCATCGCGACTCAGAAGGAGGCAGACAAGTTATCACTTGTGTCCAGAGATGCCTGAGCCTCCCAGTGCTGACGGCCTCGTCTGGTCTACAGCACTTTGCCTCCATGGAAATTACACTTTCCCAACCCATTACTCTAGCACTTATATAGAAAGCTGCCTTTCAAAGTGTTTTCAAATCTAATCTGATTTTATTGAAAATATTAACCACATAAGAGAATGCCAGGGATGCCGAGCGCCTCTCCCCTCTCTTGCCAATGCATACTGTCTTTGTTTTGTCACTTACCATACAAAATGAACCCTCTATTTTTTTTTTTTTTTTTAGAGAGAGAGACTCAGAAGAAGCACCTTATTCTTATTTAGCTGTTAGCACTGTTTGTCCTCCCCTCACCCACCCCAGCCCTACGTCTTGAACCCAGGACCTTGGGAGATCTGTGGGGCTGCTCTAGGGTGTATGAGACCACTAGGCCAGCAGCAGGCTCCTGAATGCTCTACTTTAATAAGTTTTTCATCATCAGCTAGTGTATGCAGACTTAGAATAACAACAGTATATTTAAAAGTTCAAATGTGGCCCCCTTTGTGTTTAAATCTTTTAAATATTCTTATGTCAACATAGTGTTCTATTGGATTGTTCTAATAAAGGGCACAGTATCTACATCTGAATCCTGAATACACTAAATGCAAAACAAAACAATACCAAAGAGCAATGCATTATAATTCCCAAAATGGTCTAAGTAATACAGTTTTTATTTTTCAACTCAACAAATTGTGTATGTGTGTGTGTGTGTGTGAGAGAGAGGGGTGGGGGGGGAGAGAGAGAGAGAGAGAGAGAGAGGAGAAGAAAAGCAGAGAAGGTATGAGAGTAGGGGACTGGACAGGAACCAAGCGGGTAAGAATGAGCAGGAGGAGAGGAGAGAGTTTAGTTAAAGATGGGACTCGGAGATAAAAAAAAGGCACAGGAAATCAATACAATGTCATAGACTCTGAAAATCTTGATTAATTTAAAATTTTTAAGTGTGTCATTTGATAATCCAGTTCACTTTCACACCACATTAAAATAATGTCCTCAATGGAATGAATAAGATGTTCTGGTGACAGGAAATAATTGATTTCCTAAGAATATAGTGTCTTTGAGGATCTAATAAGAGGAGCAATTTATTTATTATTGTTCCTTAATACTTGTTGGATAAATTGCGGATGAAGTTTTTTCAAATACTTAGAAATATTCATTCTTTTCATACTTTCAATATAGATTGTCAATTAAGCTAATTCTACCTGAGGTGTTAAATGATAAATAAAATTTTTAACCTACCATGGGAAACAATAAAAAAATGATGGAATAACTTTCTACATTATGTTTGTAGTGCCCAGTATAAGATTGAATATTCAAATACATAGCATAATTTTAATTCATTTTCTTTGACTTGTGCTTTATAAAGTAAAGTTATTTCTTTCCAACAGTGCTTTCTTTCTCCAGCAATTATTCGGATACACACACTTTCCCTTTGCAAAAGCAAACTTATTTCAATTTGTGCACCTTTCTTGACATCACTTATTCTAAAATGCTCTTTTGAGAGAGATTTATGAAACATTTTTTGCTTTAACCTAAAAACTAATCAACTGACCTGCTTTATCTGAATGAAGTTATTAAGACAATACCTTTAGTTCCTGTTGGATTGTAGTTTTCCCTCATTATTATATATAAAATGACTAGAGTGTTACATAGAAAAGGGACAGAGAGAAGCCTAACATTCAAGATTATTAAAATATATTAAAAAATCATATTCTGATATCAAACAAATATTTAACTAATTTTTCAAATTATGACAATTGGGACATTTTTGTGTCAACCTTTAGTAAGTGTCAACATGTTTATGGATACTGAAAATTTAATAGATTTGATTTGAGCTTTGAATTCTTTGAAGATTTTACTCCATATTTTATTTACAGGATTTAAGGTTTTAGATAAGGGTTGACCCAAATAACCAGGACTCACAGATACTCTAGGAACAAAATATGTAGGAGATGATACATAGTTATGTACTACACAAGGACACGTATGTCAGCAATGAACCACATATATGCAGCTGATTCATATATGTATATACATACACACATACATATATGTGTATGTATATTTACATATATGTCTGTATATATGCCTCTCTTATGTGTGAAGTAGGAGATACCATCTAAGTTTGTGTAATTACACTTTGAAGTTTTCACTAACAAAATTCCCTAAGGAATGTACCCACATGTTAAGTGATGCAAGACTAGTTCCAGCAGACAGTCTGTGACTGCTGAGTCAGCACCACCTGTCCAGGTAGAGCACACAGGTTAGCAGAGGAGCTTGTCTACATCCTTTGTCCCAGAAACTCTGCTTAGGTCAGAGACCCACAGGAAAGCTGTGGCCCATTTAACAAGGCAGGAAAACGATTATTTCCCAGTAATTTTCTTACCTGTCCTATGACAGAGAAAAGAATATATATTGCCTGGAATTTTTACATGGGCAAAATGTGAAACAAAAAATATATTAGAGAAAAAAGATGGACACTAGCTTTTAATTCTGTATGTTTCTTTAATTAATAGAGCTATAATACAAATATAAATGCTATGCTAATAAGGTATTTTGATGTTGAGTATAAAAACCATATTCACTGTAAGTATTGAAGATAATAGAGTAATAGTTTTTGAAAAAAGTAATTTTGCCATCACTGACAGCAAATATTAATAATTTGTAGAAGGATATTTTTGTCAGTTATGTGTTTAATAATTAACTTTTTATATCATAGTTTTAGTTTACATGTCAAGATTATTTGTACATTAATAGTTGTATAACAGTTCTTTATCTATATATAAAATAAATTTCTTGAAAGAGAATTTTCCCAATTTTAGTTTTGCAGGATTTTTTTATTTTTAAATGCCATTTTGGAGGAGCATTGCCAGAAGAAAATATCTAGGTTACATAGATACCAAAATAATGCTGCACTTCAGCAGATTTTTGTAAATGGCAATGACCTAAATATTAACAACCATGGGAATGGAAAGCCGGCACATTTGTCTGGTTACCACTTTATCCAATCATTCTTGGTAGTAAACTAAGATTCTGAGATTGAGAGAAAGGCCAACACATTCAAGCACACAGGACTGAGAATAGAGGTTCTAACTTCTGTCAGCTGTCTGAGAGGCACTGCTTTTTAGACTTTAATGACTGGAAAACAAATCCACTTTTGTTAAAGTAAGGCCTCCACTGTCTGCTTTAAGTAATTTCAGGAAAATTTTCAAGATTGAAGATATATTGATATTTCTAGCTAATTTCTTGGTCCCTGCTTAAAAGATTTTACCAAGTTACCCCTGGAGAATTATTGTATAGATATTGATGGATGGAAATACAGGTAATGATGCTGTACATTTGCACAAACATTTTTTGTAAATTCAGCACCTTTAAGAGGCAAACCACTGAGTCTAAATCTAGGGGAAATGGCTGCAGAGAGTCAGAGTAATGATGCGTTTTGGTTTTTACTCTCTGTTTTAGCAAGCGTTTACACAAAAAATACTCAGAGAAGAACGAGTCTATTTGTATAAAGAAATGAAACATGAATAGAGATAGAAATTTAGGGCTTTGAAGTTTTGGAAAAACTGATTGACTCTATACTTCGAAAGTATGGAATAAGACACAAGTAGGTCTGAGTGAACAAGTCTTATTAATAATCACCCAGTGACATACATACGAGCATGCCCTTCTTGCTTGATGCCACGATTTCTAATAACCTCAAGGTAACTGCCATTAATTTGAGAACAAAAATACATTGAACCAGAAAACACAAGAAATAAAAGATTTTAGTTCAATTACATTCTCCTTGTTTTAATATTCCATGTTGGGTTTATATAGATAAAGGGAGAGGTAACCATATCATTTAACTCTTCAGTTTATAGGTAACTAGACTTAGAATTTCCATATATGAGATGATAGAGAGGACTTTCATCCTTCACACTCTTTGATTTATGGTTGGAGACTGGAATTAGATTGGATTAATGGGAAGAAAGATGAAATGGCATTTATTACCAGATCGTGACTATCACTAATTTCTAATCAACAAAATTTGTTTTTCTTTCCTGTAACTACAACTAGACTACATTTCCCATCTTCCTTTGTAGTTATAATTGGCTAAATGATTAATTCTAGGTCAACAGACAAAAACAGTAATTATGTGCGCTACTGACACATTTATTGTATAAGATTTCTCATGTGTGACTCTCTGTGTTTATCGTGTTTAGAAATAGCTATTATTTCCAAGATCACCTAGGGAAACAATGATGTAGACAATTATTTTACCAACAAAATAGGATAGGATGAAATAACGTGGAGAATTGCCAAGATGGAAGAGACTTGTTTTCTAAATCAGCATTTGGAGTACATCTTCCAACTAATAAGTTTCATATTGGACAGTTGTAAGGGGAAGAAAACACTTTCCTTTGGGTACTGAGGTCCAAAGTTTCCTTATTAAATAGATCCAAAATATGGACTTCATTTTCCACCCTCATTTTATGTCTTATTCAAAAACATTTACAGTTCAATTTCACAGCAATAGTTTGGGGTCTGAGAAGATTTTTCTCAGGTAGGATTAATGTGCAAGAGATTTCTTAAGAAACAAAGAATGAGAAGACAAGGTACCTCTTTAGTTTAATACAAACTCATGTCAGCGCAAGTTACCAACTGTGTAGAACAAAAGAGAAGGAAAAGGACATTGGTAGGAAGAGAGAATAGCTACCTAACAATGCTAGCAAAAGTTTGGTCAGACTCTTGGGGATATTCTGTTCTTAGGATGCCCACAGGAGGAAGACCTCACCCCACTCTAATGGACCTGCTTTAGAACCACTCCAGCAAAATAACAAGCAATCCTCTATCACCAGGACCCTGATCTGAATTAGCGTGGATAAAATATACAATATAAAAAGGAATGCAAACTTCAACCAAGTCATTTTCTCTTTTCAAACTTACCCATGTACACATATAAAAATACAGGAAGCCAATTTTTCAGGATGGAGACGTAACTGCCTTCAGATAAGATAATTTTTTATTTAAATAATCTATATCATATTCCATATGATATATGGAATATATTTCAGTCTTTTCTTTAGTTATTGTTTATGGGACATAGGTTTAAGTTTTACACCACCTCAAAATCATATGTCTATGCATATTTTACAGATGTGTGAGGAATTCAGGGTCTGCATCTTTCTCCTCTTTACACGTCACTTAAAATCACCCAACAAAATGTACTTTCCACAGATTATACCAGAGCATCTTGGTTTCACCTTCTCACCATACTTACACATTTTATAATTATATTATTCATAACTGGCAGGCGTAAGAAGAAAGTCCTATTCCATAATTAAGAAAATGTGTTGTTTTATGTCACCTTGCTAATTAGCAAAACCACCAAGAGATTTAGATATCAAAAGGCAAAATGCCTAAAAATTCTCTATAAAATATACTCATCTTACCCAGCACACAAAAAGTAATCATATATTGTGTGCATATGCATATAAATATATATTTATATATATATTTATATGTGTATATACACTTGACACTGGGATATTAAAGCAATTGAAAATAAAACAAATTTTAACATTTTTCAAACAGATAAGAATTAACACTTGCCTCAAAAAGGGAGGAAAACTTTAAATATCAGTAGGACAAATTCATACTTTTGTTTGAAAATAAAAGACCATGGATTCAAAAGGGATTTATAATAAATCATGAACGAAATGGCAGTATTTCATTTCTGAGCTTCCATTTGGTTTTCTCACCTATTGCAAACTACATTATGTTAAATGCCTGTGCATGGAAAAACCTCAAGTGCTCAACGTTTTCAGGTGCTAGGATATTATTTGATCATTTTGAAAATCTATTGAAACTGCTCTTTTTCATTCAATACTAAAAAAAAAAAAAATGTTTAAAGGAAAGGTGCAGCAGAAATGAAGGTGAGTAGGCAGACAGACAGGAAGAGAGAGGAGAAGGAAACACTTGATTTTTATATAGTTGTTCGCGTTGGTTGCTCCCCTGACCCTGGGTCTTCAACCCCACACTTGGCGTGGATATGGGACAGCTCCAGGTGTATTAGACCGCTAGGCCACCAGGAAGCACTCTCAATACTAAATTTTACCCTACAGTTAATGTTTCTGTTTTCCACAAGATGATGATACATCAATCATGTAAAATGTATTCCTTCCAGCAAAGATATAGCTCAAATTTAAATTTTCAGAATTATTTATTTTTATTTTTTGATAACTCTCATCCATAGAATTGTGTATCTAATATATGTATGTATATATGAAAAATAATACCTATATTAATATATTTCTTTATCAATTAAGTGACTGCAATCAACTGACTAAGAATATCACTTTACTAGTCTTATCATGTGATATTATGAATTATCATAAGAAATGTATATTTGATCTTGCAATGCGTATGTGATCTTCTTCCTTGTTTCTGGCACAGAGCTGCTAAAACTCTGGAAATTTCCTTGATGGGTATGATAAAGGTGACCTTTGTTATAGCAATGAGGTCACTTTGGAGCCTGATAAAGACTGGCTGCCAAGAGAACCAACCATGGGAGTAGAAGCTTGACATTTTCCATCTCACTTCCACATGCAGGTGTCCAGGAGAGAAAGTAGATAAAGATTTAATCGATTGCAAATAACCAAGGATTTAGTCATTCATGTCTACATAATGAACATCCTCCTAAAAAACCCAAAGGACTTGGTGAGAATGCTAGTGGACTGATAAACACATGGAAACTTGGGGAAAGCAAACTGCTCAGAATGGGCATAGAAACTTGGAATCCTTTCTCCAGATTTTCTCTAGGCATCTCTTCTATCTAGATATTCATTGGTATCTGTAGTAATATCCTCTTAGTAAACAAGCAGTCTGGTTACTATATTGTTTCTCTGAGTTCTGTGAGCTGCCGTAGCAAATTAAAGGAACCTAAGGAAGGTAATATGGGAAAGCTCTGATTTATAGCCACTTTGGTCAGAAGTACAGGTAACAGCCTGGACCTGTCACTGTGGTGAGGCGGAGGAGAACTTAGGATGTCTTATAGGAGTCAATGCTTTACCTGTGGGAGTGGTGCTATCTTGGAGACAAAGATGACAGAACAGAATAGTGGTACAGCCAGTTAGTGTCCTAGAATTTCTTAGTGGTGGTGTCTATGCATATAATAAAGTTTGCCATTACCAGTCCATATCTTGCTTTATCAAATAATCGACTCCTTTCAGTGACTGGATAACATGGTAAATGCATGTTAAAGGTTAAATATTTTGAATAACTGCCAATAACTTTTTTAAAGTGAAAAGGTATAGACCTTTTCACATGCCCAACAGTAATAAATGAAGATTTCAATTTCTCCATTTCCTGACCAGCACTTACTTTCAGACTTTTTTTTTTCTAAACCCTACTCATCCAAGAGGGCGTGAAATAGTATCTCATTTTGGTTTTGACTTCCATTTCCCTAATGACTTAGGACACCCATCATTTTGTATGTTTTTATTGGTCATTGTGTTTCTTTCTTATAGAACTGTCTATTCCAATTCTTTGTGCATTTAAATTAATTGAATTGTTTGTCATTTTTACTATTGAGTTAAGGGTTTTATATATTCTGAATGCATATTCCTTTTCACATATGTGGGTTTTCTTCTGTATTGTGAATCTCTTTCACATTTTTGTGATATTCTAAGAAAAACCAAAGTTTTCAATTTTTTATGAAATTCAATTTGCTTATCTTTTTCTTATCTATTTTGCTTGTGATTTTGATGCCACATCTAAAACTTCTTTGCCAAATCCAGGGTTCCATAGTTCTATATATTTTGTTTTATCTTAAGATATCCATGGCTTTTGGTCTTATACTAAAGGTTTTGACCCATTTTGATTAAACTTTTCAGTAAAATGTGGGGTAAGGGCCTAATTTCACTCTTTTGCATTTGGCTGAGCAGTTACTCTAGTACCATTGATTGAAAAGACTATGCCTTTCCCAGTGGATGGTAATAGCACCATTGTCAAATATTGGTTGACACAAGGGCTTACATTTAGACTCTCAGATCTTTCATTGCTCGAGATTTCTACCCTGAACCCTCATTCTACTGTCTTGATTTTTATAATTGCTTTTTTTAAGATATAAAATTGAGATATGTGAATCCTTCAACTTGGTTATTTTCCAAGATTGTTTTGCTATTCTGAATTCCTTGCAGTATCAAATGACTTTCAGAATCGGTTTGTTAATTTCCACAAGAAATGCAGGTGAGATTCTGAAGGAGATTGAATATGTAGATAAGTTTAAGAAGTATTTCCATTTTATCATTACCCTGATCTGTGAACATGAGATGCTTTCCCATTTTTTTAAGTATCCTTTAATTTTCTTCGGTAATGTTTACATTAAAGCATAAGTTTTGTACTTTTGTCATTTTATTTTTAAGAATTTTATTTTGTCATAAATGGTATTATTTTCTAATATCATTTTCATATTTTTATTGCATGTATGCAGAAATACAGTTGACTATCCTATACTAACCTTGTATCCTAAAACCTTGCTCGATTTATTTTTAGTTTTAATATTTTGATTAGAGTCTTTAGAATTTTCTACATGCAAGTTCAGATCATATAAGAAAAATATTGTACTTTTTATTTTCCATACTGAATACCATTGTTTTTCTTTTTGTTGTCTAATTGTGTTGACCAGATCTTCCAGCACAATGCTAAGTATAAATGGCAAGAGCAAGCATCTATGACTAGTTCTTCATCTTGCAAAGAAAGTATTAATTTCCACAATTAGCATCATGTAAGCTATAGGTTTTTAAAAATGTCCTTTATCAGGTTGTAGAAGATCTTTTTGAATTTTATTAATTGGTTTAAACATGAAAAGTGTTGAATTTAGTCAAATTATTTTTCTTTATCTAAAGATACAAACATGTGATTGTCTAATAGACTAATGATGTGATGTATCACTCAACTGATTTTCCAGTTTCAAAAAACCTTGAATTCCTGGGACAAATCCCACTTGGTCATAGTTTATCATTCTATTTATATGTTGCTGTATTTGATAGATTACCCTTTTTCTGATGAGTTTTGCATCCATAGTCATGATCAATATTGGTTTTACTTTTCTTTCATGTGATATCTTTTACTAGTTTTTCATATCAGACTAATATTGGTGTCATAAAAATGCTTTGGATAAAGTCTTCATCAGATAGACATTTGTAGCTATAAGTTTCCCTCTAACCACTGCTTTAGCTGCATCTCAGTTTGGGTAAACTGTCTTCATTCATCCTCAAAGTGTTATAAGATTTTCCACTTAGTTCTTTTTTGATGCATCAATATTTATCACTGTATTGTTGTATTTCCAAGCTGTTTTCTCTTATTTCTTGTCTTTAATGTCTAATTTCATTCAATTGTAGTTAGATAATATATTTCCCATTATTTATCTATCCTTTTAAGTATGAAGTGATAGTTTTGAGGTCTTTTCTAGGGAGATTTCCACATGTACATTAAAAGAATGCCTAGTTTGTTGTAGGGTAGAATTTTTTTTGATATCCATTAGATTTACCTGGGTTTTATATTGTTCTTCAAATTTTACATGTTCTTATTGAACTTCTGCCTAATCATTCTGTTCATTGATGGAAATGGGTATTGAAGTCTCCAATTTTTTTTTTAATTTTTGTTACTTTCGTTTTTGTCAGTTTTTGCTACTAGTACATGATTACTCTGTTACCAGTTGCATTTATGTTTATTATTGCTATATATCACTCATGGAGTGATCATTGTATCATTATAAAACAGCCCTGTATCTCTAGTAACATTTGAAGTCTATTTTGCCTGATATCCACAGTCATTAAAGTTTATTTTGATTCCATTATCATGATGTATTTTTCCATCTTTTACTGTCAATATACTTACATTTTTCAATTTAAAATGTGCCTCATGAGAAAGACACGCAATTAGGCCATTTTTAATCCAGTTTAAATCATGTTGATTGGATTATATAACCTATATTTTTAATGTCAATGAAAACTCATCTCATTTTAATTAATAGAATTATTGGTGCTGGATTCATATATGTTTGCCCTTTTAGCTTTGCTTTACCAATATTTTATGATTTTTTGTTCCTTCATAATCCTGTTATGCTTTTTCGTTAAGAAGATATTTTCTAATATAGCCTTTTAATGTCTTTAATGATACTTCCTCTTTTGAGTTATATTTTTATTAGTTCCTCTAGAGTTTGCATATACATTCCTATTTATTAAAATCAGTGTTCATTTATGCTTGCATAATTTCAGTGATGTAACATTCTGCTATAAAATTTTATTCTGTTTTTCTGCTTTTGTGGCATTATTTTGTACATGTTATATCTGTTAGTGGTTCAAACTAAACAAATGTTATAGTTATTACTTTGCTATTTTTATTCACTTCCTGAATCTGAGAGTTTTTCTAACCTGTTTCCTTTGTGATGTTATTACATGCAATTATGCGTGCCTTGATGATATTTTAGTCAGGGATAAAACAAATATATGATGATGCTCTCAGTAACTTCAGCATATAATTTAGGTAGATAATCAGCTCTGCTATCTGGGCTTCTGCAATTTAAAGTGGTCTGTGATACTCATAATGATGAAATTGCTTAACAGTGCATTTCTCATAAAGTATCTTCATTGTTTAGCAAAAGGTCACTCTATATGTTACATTTCTATATAATGCAAGCACAGCATCACATTATTTACATATATTCTATGTCATTGTTTTTTATATAAATTGAGAGAAGCAGGAGAAAATATACTTTTACACTGATGTATATAATTACATAATTATCTTTACTGATGTAGATTCAAATTACTATCTGCGGTCATTGTGCTTAAACTGAATAATTCAGTATTTCTTGTAGAGTTGTCTGCTAGCAATAAATTCATTCAGTGTCTATTAATCTTAGGAAGTCTTCATTTTTTCTTTCATTTAGAAAGATAACTTTCCTGGGTATAAGATACTTGGTTGATAGTTTTTGTTTTTTCTTTTGAACACATTAAATGTATTATTCTAGCCTCCATTATTTATGCTGAGATGTCAACAGCTATTTACCTTATTTAAGTTCCCTTGTAAGATATGCCATTTTTCTCTTGCTGCTTTCAAGTTTTTCCTTCTATTTGACTTCTGACATTCTTAATATATCTCTTTTTTGGATAGCTTATGTGCATCCTGCTTGGTATTTGCTGTGTTTCCTAGGTGGGTAGATTTTCATTTTCAATAAATTTGGAGTTTTCAGTGCCATTATTATTTTGAATACTTAGCTTATGTGCATCCTACTTGGTATTTGCTGTGTTTCCTAGGTGGGTAGCTTTTCATTTTCAATAAACTTGGAGTTTTCAGTGCCATTGTTATTTTGAATATTTTTTCTGCTTCTTTCTCTCTCTTCTCTGTCTGAAATTCCCATTACATGCATGTTAGTGCATTGCAAGTTGTCCTACAGTTCTCTGAAGTTCTTTATTCTTCACATTGCTTTTTCTGTTTTTTCTCTTGGGTACTCTATGGCCTGTGTTCACTTATTTTTACTTCTGACAGTTGCAACATCCTGTTAAGTCCCTGTAGTTTTTTCATTTTATTTATTGTGCTTTTTAAATCCATAATTTCCATTTAATCTTTTACAGTGTCTATCTTTTTATTAATATTCTCTGCTTGAAGTAATATTGTCATAATGATTTTCTTTACTCTTTAATAATGTTTCCTTTAGTTTTGTTAACATATTTATAATGGCCTCTTTAAATTATTTTCTGATAAATGTAAGACCTCATCACTCTCACGCAGTTTCTGTTGCTTGCCATTTTTTCCCTAGGGCATGGATCATACTTTACTGGATTTTGTTTCGTTTTGTTTTGATGTTTCAAAACTCATTGTTGAAAACTAGAGTTTTTAGAGAATAAAATATATCAACTCTGGAGACTCCTCTCTCCCCCCAGGTTGCCTTGTTTTCAGTTGTCTCTTTTCTTCTGTTAGATAAATTCCCAGAAGTAGGACTGCTGAGTTACAAAGAGTATATAATTATATACAGTTAAAATTTTGATGAACACTGCCATATTTTAATAAATATTGCCATATTTATTTGATCAGTTTTTAGTGACTACAGGGTTATTTTAGTGAAGACTATTTTTCCAATCGATGTATTAAGCTTTACATGCTGCTGTTCAGTAAGCTTAGTTTTGTGAATAATCACAAGTTTCTCTGAATAGCAATGATTTTGTAAGTTTATCTTCCTTCTTCTTTTCACTACTTATTATACTTAGCTATTAATTTCTATTAATTATTGGATAATTTCTCTGTTGTTTTCAACAATGGCCTAAGGAATAAATTGCTTATACAGTAATCTAATAAAAATTATTAAATCTGAGGTCAGTGTTTGACAATTCTCCTGCACCCAGGTGGGCATCTCCCAGTTGTCTTATTCCCCAATTCTCTTCTGCACTCTAGTCAGCCTCCAGTTTAGCATCTTCTGGAATCTCCTCCCACTTGTCTTAAACTAAAATCCTCTGACTTTGAGAACACCTTGCACTTCTCCATGATTTGTTGCAAATAAAGTAAGTTCCTTTACGAACTATGTACCTATGGACTGCTTCTTTTCCCAGGCAAATCTCTGAACCAATGCAACATGGAAAAGAATATAAGTTTTTTCCTTCTCCATCTTCCTTCCTGTCTACCTTCATTCCTGCTGACATCTTTCCTATAAGAAAAAAGAGTACTGAGAAGCCCGACCTGACACATGAACCTAAACCAATATAGTGTTCAAAGATTTCTATTGCATTGTCCGAGAAACTCTACTCCCTGCAGACATTTTCTCCATCTTGAAATCTCATAACACATAGAGTCTGGGTATGCTATACAAACTAACATTTGAAGATATAGGATTCTGTGCAGACCCTATATATAGAATTCTTTACCGACCCTATATGAGTATTTACTTTTTGACCTATAATTGGATTATGAATTGTTTCATGGATGTTATGGAACAATGTGTGTACATGTATATATGGGTTTCTATGCACAAATGTTTTTGTTTCTTGTTGAATATCCTACAGCACTAAAAATTATCAAGCTTATTTTGTGAATTAATTAATTCTAATGAACACATTGCTCTAGAACAAGACCCTTTTATTAAATGGCCCTTGGCTGTATCTCATAACTGCAAACAGTATCACAAAATACAATAATGTATGCATAATTCTGTAAGCTAGATTATGAATTTCAGATAATTTTTTAAATGCCTATGATGTTTGTAAGAATTATAGCTTGTTACTGTGCAGTCATGAGATACAGCCAAAGACCATTTAATAAAATGGTCAGCATTCACTCTAAGAATCCAAATGGATTCCAAAAGTTTACACAGTTTAAAAAGTAGTGGAGACCAGAATTGAATCAAGGTCATCGGGCACTCGTTTATTTTCCTCTAAATTTATTGTAAGTCAAGATGACTTTAAAATACTGCAAAGTAAGATTAAGGCTATAAACATTTCAGGAATATTATTATGGTCCCTAAAAAAGCAAAGACCACAATTCCATTAATTGAATTGGAGTCATGCTCCCTGATAAATAAATGCTCTTGTAATTTTATTTGCCTGGCAGTAAATAAGACTACTTTTAAATGGTTGTATTTCTAAAACATAACAACGCAAAGTGATGGCTTTCACAGGAACAAAATTTGCAGCAGGAAGCATTACATGAACTACTCTATGGAGAAATGAAGTCATTTTAATACCTTGCCCATGAGTGATAAGAATTCCAATGTGACCATCTTTATTATTAAATATTAAAATCTTTAATATTAAATATTAAAATTTTTATTTTCAGAGGAAAATCAAGAATTCAAGGCTGAGGAGTGAATGAGAATTCAAAAAGAATTCTTGGTTCTTCTAAAAAAATTAGAAGATTTTCTTTAGCACATCATGTATTATATTAATATACAGAATGGGCAATTCTCACTCCCCTGATTACTCATCTATGCATTTTCCCATCCCCATTATCTGCAGCAAAATTTGGATCCAAGTTTTGACCTTTTAGTCTTTTAGAACTCTACATAGAAGCTTTATAGTCTTCTTTCGGTGAATGAGTAGAGATGACATGTGACACGTGTTAATATTTACCAAATATTATGTGGTAGACAAACCTACTATGACAAATCCAAATAATGATTTCAAAAAACAAACTCTTTGTTTTCTCCATGCCTTTATTCACTTTCAATTGCCTGATTATAAGAATATTAACAGTGGCATGCCCTAGTGGAGTAGTGGTCAGGTCCACTGCCACCAGCTGAGACCACACTCCACATATATTCCAAGGACCTGGGTTCACGTCCTGGTGACAAGGGAAACAGTTGAAACATACAACTAAAATAAAAATGCTTCTTCCTCCTCTCTCTTCCTTCTTGCTTGTCTGCCTACCTTCATTACTATCTGTAACTTTTACAAAACATAATAGCAGCAGCATAGAGTCAGAACCTATCTGTGGAGCTCATTATTAGATTCTTAGATTGTCCTTCAGAGCTGCAAACTGGGAACATAACCTTTAAGCCATTTAAAGTGTTGACATTGTCAGTGCAGGTATTTCATACTCAACAATGACACATAATTAAATCCACACATGCTGAATTTCATTTAAATACAACATATCTCATGCTGAGCAATTCATAAATAGAACCCAAGGCAAAATTGATTAATTAAAATAAATATTATATAACTATATAGAATTATTCAGCATACTAATCTGAAATGTTACATAGTTTCACATTTAGATATAGTCTACATACATATGTATATATGTATAATTGAAATTCAAAGTTAGAAGAAATTGAGAAAGTGACTAACCCCATACAGAATAAGATGATTTTCAATTTATGATGAACTATAATTTGAGATTTTAGCACAAATACTGATCTTTTTAATAATGCAAACATTGAAAGATTTTTTTCAGTTAATTGCATTTGAGTTACAAGACAATTTATGAGTCCTTACCTAAGTATAGTGTCATTTTTCAAATTATAGCATGTGTGTGTCTCAGTATAGTCCACATATTTGGAAATCCATAATTTTATTAATTATTTTATTATTGGGCATATTTAAAACAAGTGTTCCTGTATGCTCATAATTTTAAAATTTCAACACAAAAAAGATAAGAGATCTAGATACTGATTTATTTTCATGAACATATGTGGATATTGTATAGTCATTTGGATTTTTTAAATAATTTGTGAATAATATTTTTAATAGTACTACTCTTCTGCTGATTTTCAGTGATAAATCCTGTCTTTCTATTAACCAAAACGTCATAACACATAAAAAGTTATTGAGCAAGTTTTCCTATGAGGAGAGAAAAATTATATGATATTCTAGATAAAAGTTAATTTGTAACCAAAGACCAAAGATCTGATGCTAGATGTTAATAGATTTTATAGTAACTGTTTTCCAAAAACCATTCTTTATCAGTGAAGCTAAGATTTTCAATGTTGGCAACACACAGAACAAAATTTCTCTGGGTTTGTTGAAAACTATTCCTGTCAGCCTTTTCCCATCAACTTCACAATCCCACCCGTAGTGACTCTGTGTCAGTTCTCATGTATTGTGTCAACACAATACTTAACATTTTGCAAAAAGATTGAAAAGTTGCTTTCAATACCCATGTTCATGTATACACCCCACCAGGTTGCTTTCCCAACTATATAAAATATATCACAAGAAGGGAAGAACATGCTAGAAATAACAGCATCAAACCAGAAGATATTCTGAAGAGCAAGTGGTATTTTTTCAACTTTCTAGCAAACATTCAATAAATAAATTATTGTTTCTCTTAATATTCTGGCCAATTTTACCAATCAAGCTATGAAGTTGAATTGGTATTTTGCAAGGCGACATTGGGCACTAAATTACTGTCATTTTTTAAATTTTAATCTATCTTGTTTTATTTAAGAGGTACAGTGAATTATTGGAGTTAAATTGGGGGACTGAATGAAAATTAGACTTCTCAGGAACTCTAATGTGTATACATGTCACCAAGGATACTTGCTGTTATCCACTGTGAGTTAGGAGTTCCTTTTTTGAGATTAGCTAAAAGATTTATTTGACTAAAATTTCTTTATAAATAAATTTTAACCTCTACAAAAACTTCCCTGACCATCCCCATTTTTATTTTTATTTTCTACAAACTCTAATAATATACATTTTCTACCCAGAAAGCTAGCAGGCTCCCTGCATAATCCATTTGAATATCTATATTTCTCATTTCACAATTAAGAATGCTAACTGATGACTTCAATCATTCTATGCCAGGGTCTTTCCCACTTTTATGTGCAAACAATGTGCAACTATGAACATTTCTTGATTCATTCACAGCTATAAGTTTGTATCAAAAAACTTTGCTTTGCATATAAAACTTGGCCCTCCTCAGAACATGCAATGTAGATTTAGCCCTCTCTCCCTCACTGCTATTTCAATGATTATAAAGTAGATCATTTATAATAAAGGTCATACTTACTCACTATGAGCAACATCCACGATAGTAAAATATTTTCACTCAAAAGGAAACTTAAAACTCTTATTGCTATCTTTAATTTTTAATCAGGAAATAAATCCCTCTGGGGGTACCAAAAAGCACTATACTGACTATGTATATCGTTATTGCTCCTGGTACAGAAGACAAGAGCTGGATTCATTTTCAAAATACTAAGAAAAAGGTAATACATCCCAACTTAAAGCAACAATAACAACTCAGAATAAAATAAGCAGAACATAATAAGAAAGATTTAAACCCTTAGAAAACAATATACCAAAGGTGAAACCTATGTAAATGATTCCCCATAAACACTGGTTAAATGTATGTTTTCTTATTAGAAGTCAGACATTTCCGCTGTTGGACAGTTATGAAGAGGAAAGAGTGAAATAATTGTTTCCCTGACCCAGGTCTTTTCTCCTTCCTAGTGAACAGACAGCTCTATGACAAATCAAATCAACCTAACAACTTCACCTGCATGTTTTCTCATTAGAAAAGGAAAACATCTGAGTCACTGTGTTGACAGTCACAGGAATGTTATCAAACCATGAATGGTCCTCCTTAAAAAACAAAAAAATCCCAGTTTGTATGCTGCCAGAACCTAAATAACAGTTACCATGTATAATGAATTGAAATAATATAAAGGTAAATTGTATTTGGTAATAAATATAAGGAAAAG
Source organism: Solenodon paradoxus (assembly GCA_004363575.1). Lineage (NCBI taxonomy): Eukaryota > Metazoa > Chordata > Mammalia > Eulipotyphla > Solenodontidae > Solenodon > Solenodon paradoxus. Next base: position 152,355 of record RJWH01003063.1, on the reverse strand, counting down.
AAAAATAGTACCTAGACCTGATCTTTTGATACATAGAAATATTAAATTAGAAGAAAATAGGCTATTTAAGCTTGTGTCCACTATACTTTGGGAATTTTTACTTTGCTACTAGTTACCTAGCTTTTCCCTGTTTCCAAACACAGGAAATTCAAGGCTGTTAATGCTACAATTTGTAAGATGAGAATCTAAATCACAATAATATTTATTAGCTAGTTATCTTACAAAACATACTAAACCATTAAATTGTAAATTGTTCATATATTCTAGCTTAATTTTATCAGTCCTATAAGCTAAATAAAAAACCTTAAAATAACTTTGTTGAAAAGTTTTCTCATTTTAATTGATCTTTTCTAATATATCTAATAAGTTACTTCAGTAAAATTAAAGAGTTGCAATATAAAATTGCTACATAGTTTCTAAAATATTACTCTGAATTTTAGTATCCCTACCTGGCATGAACCTCTAACAATATTCTGAAGACCAGAAATCATCTAGGGTCCACGCCTTGAGCAGCATGAGAATCTGTTACATTATGAAATATTGCGTATTTTAATTTATTATTACTATTGTAAGATTAATATGCACTTCTTTTTTCTGTTTGCTATTTTAGTATTGGTATGGTAATTGTATGAGGAATTTATTTTAAAAGAACTTTTTGTGGCTCCGTGTTAAGCTTTTTGAGAGAACTCTATTGGCTGTCCTGACTTACACTGAGGGACCTTTTTCTGAGGAAGATAGGCAAGTGACAAAATGTGAGAAGTTGGAGAGGCGGAGAGGTGGAACATGATTCCTAGGTTCAGGGCTGAGATGCTATGTGATGACTTTGTGTAGACAAGAAACACCGCAGATCACTTTGAGAGGCTATGTGGAGACGCTTGGATGACTCAGTGGATAACATTCTTCTTGGACTCACACCCTACAGTGACCACCATATTGACAGAAAGGGACTGCTGTTGAGGACATCTTTGGTAAACACCGGAAGCATGAATTAAGAATGATAGAAAGATGATAAAAACATCCACATATCATGAATTCTTTTTTATTAAAGACGTTAAGTGAACTTTGTCAACTTAGAACATCACTTGTTTCAAAACATTATAAAACACATAAGCTACTATTTCCATTTAACTGACAAATACTCTTTAAAAGAAAACTCAAGGCTGTGGCTTGCACATGATGAAGACATAAATATCCATTGAACTGATGTATTTTTCCCTTGTTCCAGGAAGGTTGAAAGACAGTGTATCGCAAAATGAACACTTCTTCACCTTCTTTTTGAATTTTTCATTTCTTTTATTTTCTTATAAATGTTTCTATATCAATGAATAGATCTATAAAACTACAGTTTAATATTACATATTAAATAAAAGTGTAGGTAGGGAGCATACATGATTCGATACTTTCTTGTAGATGCCTCTAAAGTTTCTGATTTAAGAATTGATAAAATATAATTTTCAAATGTGAAAAACACAACACTCATAGAAGCATAAATATATATCAATGTCTTTTTCAACTTATTAACTAATGAGAATACCTGTCAAATTGTAATTTGGCATCTAGTAAATTATATACATATATATAAGATCAATCAAGAAAAGCTAAAATGAATTTACAGATGGAAACAACACTGGTTAAATTAGTAAAGGAAAAATATTGTGACCTTAAGGATTCTCTTTCCTATAGGTGAACACGGAATCTCACAGTGTTTGAGCTCAGATTAATAAGTAATAAAGCCAAACATCAGTGCATTCTTCCTGAAACAAAATAATCCTAGGTTGAACCAAGGAAATTGAAGAACTTGTAGTCATTTTCAGGTTTTTTTTTAAGAGTTAGGTATTTTTTTCATGGATGAGTACATTGTTTCTGTAATTTTTTGAGCATTATCATTTACCAAATTAATAGTTTCATTTGATTTCAGTTAGTCTAAAATACGATTAGCTAACATTAAAGCATATTTGCAAAGCTAAAATTAATGACAATAATTATAACATTTCATTTTAGAAATACCTTATTTGGTTTGCTCATATTTGATTTAGAATACATATACATTAAGACACATATATATAACTTTGAAACTTCATTCCCATTTTAATTGCTTTTTAGTATATGGTTTTGATATTGATATTATAATAACTCTAGAAAATGCGTTAGGGAGAACTGCTTTCTAATTTCTAAATGATATTTTTGTTATCCATTTAGAGAAGTTTTGATTAAACATGACAACAAGTTATCTAGTTTATATGTCTTAAACAAATGTATATGTTTAGTGGTCTAATCATGTTTAGTTTTTAATCTGGGTGATTAGTGCAATTTTTATTTCTAATATTTTGGAAGATTTTACATTTGTATAATTTTTTGCAGGTAGTTGTCCAGAGTATGATCTGTCAATATATATAGGTATATGAATGAGTGTCTGTGTTTGCATCTATTTTGATATCATTATATTATGATATTAATGTCTTTCTTCTTTTTAGCTTCACTTGATCTTTTATACTACTTTTTCAGTTGTTTAGAAATTTATAATTTATCTCAAGCTTATTTTTTCTCCTTTTGGAAAATAATTTACTGCTCCCAGATCACCATTATTCTTTATCTTGAATGTAATTCTTGCTGATAGTCTCTATCTATACTCTTGCTTATTAGTACTTCTTATATTCACTCACACTTATTTTAAAAATCTGTCTATTGCTCCTTTCTCCAGCTCCACCTTTGATAATTTCTGAATTTGTTTCTATTGCCTGGTTTTTGTTTTGTTTTTTTCTTTTGATTTTTCAGGTATCTTAGTTCAGTTGTCTAACATGCTTAACAGTTTTTACTATATGTTGGTCTTTTTGCATAAAATGAAAGTAAAGAAGAGTTTTACATCCAGAGAGATCAAATAGGCATGTATTTCCTTGTGTGGAGACTTCAGAATCCAAGATCATGGTAACGAGATCTCTGTGTTTGCTTTCTGCCTCACATTTGCCAGACTGGAGCTGAAGTGGGCAACACTGAGATGCCAATATAGAGTCAGCAAGAAAGACCTGGTTCCATCGAAAAAGCCAAGGAAAATGCAAACTAACAAGGCAGAAAACTTTTAGACAATAGTAGATGTACTCCAGACAAACACTACAGGAAAACAGAGCTACACCTATACCTTTACTGGCCAAGAGGATTCTAACTTCCACCAGTTGGTGTTAGAAGGCTCTCTTGGTAGTCAGCACTTTCATTGTCACCAGGGTCCTCGACCCCCAGGGGTTGACGGAAACCACAGAGGAGCCTGGCTTTTCATTCTCACAGGGCAGTAACATGGTGGCTTCCCCCTCTTCTCTCCACTGGGTTTGTGCACAAGGTGACCTCGTGGAAAGTTGACTTTTCTTTAGCCCGGGCATAACAGAGCCACCTAACCCTGCGGGGTAGAGGAAGCCATAGGCAGAGCAGTCACAAGGCACAGCTACCCCTCAAAGTGAAGCAGGTATTATTACCCTCTGAGGAAAAAATCCCCTTAAGATATCACACAAATGATGGGGTGTCTATAATAAAAAACAACACCACTGAATGTTGACAAGGATATGGACAATAGGATCATTCATTAATTTCTTATGGAAAAATTAAATAGTACAGCCCCACTGGAAAATAGGTAGTTTCTTAACTGACTCATCATGCAGCTGTAATATCATCCCAAAACTAAACTCTTGGCCATTTGACCCAGATAATTTCAAACTTAGGTTCACACAAAATTCTGTACATGGATGTGTATAGCTTCTTTATTCATAATAACCCAAATCTGGAAATAGGTATCCTTCAATAAGCAAATTATTGTACAAACAAATACATCTATACCTTGAAATAATGCTAAGCCCTACAAATGAACAAACTCAGGATTCATGCAACAACCTGCAGGAAAACCTCCAGAATTATGGCAAGTGAAAAAAAAAAAAAAATCAATGGCCAAAGATAATTTCTGTATTATACCATTACATAACATTTTCAGAGTGGTAAAATCAAGCGTTGGAAAAAGAGGCATGATTGCTGAGGTGAGCTGTCTATGGACACAGGAAGAACACTTGTATGGTATTATACAGCACATGGGAGAGCCCTGTAGCTCTGAACTATTCTGGTTGTGATAGTGTATGAGTTTGTGAGGTATTGCCTTTGGAAAAACCAAGCAATTTTTGAAAAATAAAACATTTAAATAGTAAAGACTAAAAACATGAGTGATATTACCATTCTGCAAAGAGTAACAATTTTTCTTGTCAGGCATTTAGCATTGTGTTAGGTTAATTATAAGAGCAAATATTGAGCTGCTTGGTAGTGGGGATCTAGTTTTTGTGAAAGTTTGTCTAGCTGTGTTTTTGCTTCCTTGTATGTGGTAAACCTACACAATTTCAATGAGAAACCTGGCATGTTTACCAGGGACCGCCCTCATTTTCTTGACTTGACCTTGCTGATTTTTCTTCCCGAACACATTATACTTTCAAGAACTCTATTCAGTTGCTTAGACTTTCAATCATTGCTTAAGGCTCTATATAAATGTCTTCAAGAGCAAGTGAGAGCTGCATTTGAAACTCTCCTCTCTGTGCCTTCCAGGATCAAAGTTCCCCCAGCCCTTTTATGTCCAGGGAGTTCTAGAAGGTTTCCAAACCCACTCAGTTCTGGTCCTGATTCTCAGATGGAACTTGTTCTGACACAAAACAGTTTAATTAACTAATAGAATTCCATAATCCCAAGTCATAGAAACATTCAGAAGATTACTTTGGACTTTTTCAAACTTTTAAAATATTTTTAACACCAAATAGCATCAAATAATGATTACTCTTAGCCTCATCAAATAGCATTCTTGGCCACCTGCTGGTGAAATCATTTCACTTAATATAAATTGCTAACACCGCCTTACTGCCCCCTAGTGTTGGATGTTTATCCACAACCAAGCGCCGTGAAAAACACCTGCTTGCTGCATGAGACCATTAGGGGGAACATCAGTGGGAATTTTAGGTATCTCTTGTGTGGAGTCATAATTCACATGTCCATTAAATTGAGATGTTGCCTGAAAGACTGATTTCCTGCTTCTTATGTTATATCCAAGATGATTGGTAGTGATCTCATGCACAAAATCTCATGATGCAAAAAGGTATATGACACAAAATAGAGATACCAGTAAAATGCCAAAGTCATGTGGTGGTAGGTTCTGCTTATTCATTAGTTCCCTAGTAGAGAAGTCATTATCAAAAAGGATTTTTATAATGTCAGTAGCTTTCAGGACAAGATTGTTTATTATCCAATATTTCCAAAGCAGGGGGATTGAGCCATATCAACGAACAGCTTCAGAAGGGTCACCAACATAACATCTGTCACCAGCAATATGCTGCACCACGTAAATCAGTAATTACTCCGTATTTATCTGGATGATTCTATGAAGCAGACAATAAAGCAGATTAGATGGTACAAAAAATGCATCAGAGAAAGTTGGAAACTGCTTGGAATGGAGCCTGATATGCAGTGTTACATAATCATTTGTTATATGAAATTGTCCCATTTATGAATATTTAACTTGTTTCCAAAGTTTCTCTTACATACATTTGGCCAGATTTGAGAAATAAAATTATAGGATACCCAGCCCAATTGGAAATGCAGGCAAGCAAAGAAGAATTTTTATATAATCCTATCTTAAGTAATACATTTTTCTGAAATCATGACAACTTGTGAATGTATTAAGAATGCTTTGTTGGTCATGAATAAATGCTACTAAGTGCCAGAACAAGATTCTTCTAGAATCAAGAACAGCTTGGATTCCAAAGCATAATCAGAAACAAATCTGGGGGGACCACATATTTATATTTAATAATAACTCTAATATATATACATGCTTTTCTTTCACATATTTCAAGGTAAATGCTGTTAAAATTTAAATGTGAAGATTCTATTTGGTACAGAATACATAATAACACAGATTAAAGAACAAAGCCAAGCCATTTTTTCTTTTTAATATTTGAGTCCTCATTTCATTATTTTCCCACTGTCATTTTAAAAGCTTGTAATAAGAATATTTCTAAAAGACTGAAACACTGACAGATGTCTATGATTTAACAGAATAATTTGCCTACAGTTTCTTAAGCATTTCATTTTATATTGAGAATCAAAGTATCACCCAGGTTTTTATATCATTGGAAATTAAGTTTCTAATTTTAGCTTTGAATCTTAAAAGAGACTAGTAGGTCTCAATGCACAAAGAGAGCTAATGAGACATATTGAGAGGTGAGAACTTTTCACAAATGCTTCACTGTTGAAAACCCAGAAATATTTTAAGGAGGACCATGGGGATTTCTTTTAAAATTTATATGATAATTAGTCTACATACTTTTGAAAAAGAGAGGTTTCCCAAAGTTGAAGTTAAAGCTAAATCCTAAAGTCCACATTAGTTATAGAAGGACACAGATTCCAATGGTAAATTCTTGTTTTCATTGTGACTCCAAGGTTCATGTACATTATGTTATAATATAAGAATTAAATAAATGGAATAAATTCAATAAATTTAGGTTTGTAATGCCTATGCAGTAATACCATGTTTCAGATAATTTTGTGATATTACTTGAATATATGGTCTAGCAAGTATTTAATAAGTATTTAATATATAATTATATGTGCATTTGATACACAAATATGCCATTATAATATTATAAATATTATTTTCTTATCTGGGATGCTTTTAAAGTTGGCCAAGATTCTCATTGTTTTGAGAACAATTTATTATTCAAGAATTTCTTTATATACGGAAATAACATGGCTTTATCTAGATGCATATATTGTGCATTATATAAATACATTCATATGCTGTGGTTTATGAATATATAACAATATTAACATGTATATAATGCTATTGAGTTAACTGAAAACATGTATGAAAATCCATTGCTGATTACACTTGCAAAAATGGTGTCTTCTATTTTTTTTGTTGTTGTTGTTACAGAACATGCCCTGGTTCATCTACTGGTAATGACTTATAAGTAGATATATAATAATTTTATAGAAAATTTACATAACTCATACTTGTTTCTAGAAAAAGACTTCTTATTTTAGATGCTAGTAAGCTAAAAATAGCTTGTTTTCTTATGTTTGCATGATAATATTTAAAGTTTGCAAAGTTTTTAACATAAATCTTTAATACCCACATGATGTCGGTTAATAAAAATCAAAGATTGCTAACTTGATTGTGGAATTCTACAAGGTCTCTACACCTGTGATCCAACATTGTCAAATATAATTGAGTTCTCTTACTCATATAATCAAAAATAGTCATGAGAACTAGTTTTAGACTTGAGGAAATCACCCCAGGAAGGTTATAGTCGCGTTATATACAGAGGCACATGATCTCTGAGTTCTGTAAAGTATAGCAGGTGTTCTTCTAGCTAAGTAAGAGGTGATTGTCTTCTTTAACAAGACAGACGGTCTGCTCTTCATGAATGCAAAGCAGAGGAGAAAACCACCACTGCAACCCGTCACAGCAAGAATCCCGTACGACACTCCTCTCCAACACAGTAGGAAGCAGTAGCCAGCACACTAGTGCAAAGTTGCAATTAATAAAATATACCGATACAATTATTTTGTCCAGATCCATGTTGACAGAGAGCTAGCTTTGGATGCAGAGAAATATTGACAACTTGCATTGAGTTATGCATGTGAAAGTACAAGATAATCCAGAGGTTCGAGTTAGAAACTATTTCTATAGACAAACCTGCCCAGAGGTTCCAACAAATCACTATATTCATGGAACCATACAGAACATGCCCTGCTATTTATTAGAATGACTGTAAGTAAGCAGGACTGTACCCCCATTTTTCATGGTTCCTGACTTCACCTTCATTTTAATATAAATGTCCACCTTGTCCCATTTTTAATAAACTTGGGCTGTTTTTCACAGTGGAAGAAGGGGTGGTTGAGCTACCCTAGGGTCCAGTTTGTCGAGGGGGCCCCAAAGCAGCTGTCTCTGTTGCCCCATATTAAACACAGCACTGACTGTGGCAGGATCCAGCCCCTGTGAGTAATCAGGAGCTGTGGGAATAGGAGTCCCCCCACTCTGTGCACTTGTTTATTCACCTTGTTTCTTCAACACCATGGTGGTGTTGAAATGTTGGTCCAGCTGCAGGTACATACTCTGGGGGTTAGTTCTGGCCTCTTCAGGGTTATCTCTGGCACTGAGGGGATTATCTCTGGCACTTGGGCGCTATTGGACTTTCGGTCAAAGCCAATCATGTAGCACAGCCATGATTATATAAAACTGCAAAGTGCCATGACCTGTGTTATTTTCGAGTTATTTCCCAGGCTCTTTTTTTAATGTCTGACTTTTCCATCCATGTAATCACTCCATAGTATGACATGACTAGATATTAAACTCCATAATAAATGCTTCATCCCTGGTTCCGCTACCCTTCATTGGGTCAGTTAACTGATCAAAATAGCTGATTGATGTTTGCATGCTCAACTTCCAAATATCTCAGTCAGAATGCCCCGTCATCACTGATGGGGGATTATGCATTCCGTCACAATAGTCATTTTCAGCTCTGTACTTTGGAGTCATTTGGGGATTCCTGATGCCTAGTTATAGCGTTATAGCTGTCCCAACACAACCAATTACATGAGAATAAATCAATCACCAAACTTGGGGATTCCTGGGATTTTGTCATGAAAGAATTACATAAAAAAAAGTTTGAAAACATTTGCTCAATTAAATTACTTTTCTTTTTTCAGTTCACCTACACACTTACAAATATATAAAAAGATAGAGATAGATATAGACAGATAGATAGAGAGAGAAAGAGAGATGACAGATAGATTTCATGTCTACTATGATAAGGGTGAAATAGACACTGAGAACTCAATTTTCAGCAAAGCAACAAAAGCTCCCGTCCTCTCTTATAGTCAGTCTAAGAGCTACTAAATGGAAAAGAAATAGAGCTCAGAGATAAAGAATTGTAGGGCTATACTACTAAGCCTTTGAACCAAATGCTATAACAGAGAAACCTCCCCCGAAGTAACAATGGTTTTATAAAGAAAAAAAATGGATATATACCTTCCTCACATAACAGTGTAGGAAAAGGTAGTTACCAGCTGCTAGAACACCAGAGCATACCTGGAGTTCCATTTTATTTAGCAGAACTGTGTGTGAGAGATATCAGATGACTCATTCATTTTATTTATGGTTTATGATATTGAAGGGAGCACTGACATTTGTATAGTTCAATTCATGTTTTGTTTCAGTACCTGTGGATGAAAAGTCTCCATCCAGTTTTCAAAATCATGAATTTAGCAAGATGGCGGCTGTCAGGAGGATGGGCATGGACAAGGTGTGTTGAAGGATGCGGGGACTCTGGTGTGGGTGCAGTGTCATCCCCAGAGACTGAGAAATTAGTTCAGCATCTTAAAATGAGTATGTCTTTGCAAACAAAACTAACAGTAAGAAAATTATGATATTATTTCTTGATCATGAATTTAATTTTTTGATTCAGCATTTAGATATAATACTGATTATATAATTGATATCTATAAACATTGTCTTTTTTATAGAAAATGTCTACAGCTAGCAATATTTTTCTATGATTTACAAAAATCTAGCCCTTAATGACTGACACTAATGCTTTTTTATTATAGGAAATCTTTGTTAAGTTTCTATTTCAGGTGTTAAAAATATCCTTTTCTGGTCTCTGCTTATAGCATTGTACTGGTTGAGTATTCTATACAGATATATTTAAAATGTTATAATGTATTCAATGACATTAATTGCTTACTTAAAATGCATCATTTTCTTGTATCAAACTACATTAGACAATCTCCCTTGATAAAGGCAAGAACAGATACTCAAATATATCTCATTAACAACCCACTATATTTTGCCTGCCTTCCAGTCTTTGATAAATCAATATCCTCAATCAATAATCTCAAAAAGTTTGTGACTTTTCTCAATGAATGCATCTTGATGTATCAAAATCTATCAATGGCATGAAAAATTCAGACAGCATTGTCAACTACATTTTACAGCTGTCATGGTATTTTACGTTAAAAGTCACCATGACTAAAGACAACCTAGCAGCTGTTATCTGCACAGTACTAATCACCATCATTACTTATGTATATGGTGCCTCTACTTCTGCATCCTCACGACAGTACTATGAATTATGTAGATGGGAAAGCTGATTTCCAGAGTGTCTAAGCAACCTGCCATAGTTCACACAGTGAGTACCAGCCAGGAAGGGAGTTGGACTAGACTTTGCCTCAAAGTCCAGAATCCTTCCTATAGCTTCGATGGCATCCTTCGAGAAAAAAGCAAGCTATAATTTCCAGAACCCCTTTCACTTCCTCCTATACATAGTCTAGAACAGAATATTTGAAACACATATGTCATGCTTTCAAGGAAGTTTAGGAATGGCAATATTGAATATTCAGTGCACAGTGCTTCTCAGGTTTCACAGTAATAATATTTTAAACAATTTCTTTTTCAGTAGGTTCACAGGACCTTCTCAGTTCCACCAAAGTAAAAGAAAATGATGGCTAATGATTTTTGGACTAACTGTAACAGCATACTGATTTTCGAACTCTTCTACACAGATACTTCAGACACTTTTTTTCCTAAGTGTGGACCACACAGCCATGACAAGTGAGTTGGGCCCAGTAGGTACGAAGGGAAGGAGTCATGGGGCAGATGGTGGAGGTGGAGGCCTCGCCATACAGGGAAAGAGCTGAGTGCAACCCATGGCAAGGGTTCCCTGTTCACAATGGAGTCTATTTTTAGCTCCCTTCCTGGTCATTTGATGGGTGCTCTAACTTTTTTTTTTTTTTTTATAGCTAGACAAAAATGACTATGGCAAACGAAAATCTAAATCTCTTCCACTGACAGGAAACTGAAAATATTTCTCTGAAAACTTGACTTGTTTTGCCAGTGAGATGAGAGAACTTGAGGGAGGAGAGGAGTCATTTTCTGCTATCCTTTGGTCTTTTTTAGGGCCTCTTCTCTGTAATTTCAGGAATCTTTCCTCCCTTTCTCAGGTAATTACTGTCTCCATGGCTTCAGTGTCAGATTTAAGGCAATTATTTCAAAAAATTATGCATTGGCTAAACCACCTATCTGAATTCTAATTAATACTAAACAAGAGTCTTACCATTCTACTCACTATTATTTTCTAGTAAAGCATTTGCTAGAAAAAATATTTTTAGGATTTATAACAACAAAGTTTAACACATAAAAAATTGTAAGTATGCACACATATGTAATTTCCAGACATACATTTAAACTACTCTCTAAGTCTAAGTCCATTTTGTTCACTTATTAGTCAACAAATGTTATTGAATGATTTAATAACTAAGTAGACAAATATTACCAAATCTTGTTTATTTTTATAAGAAACTATTTCCGGGGTTCACTTATGATTGTGTTCTTGCTTCAGTTACCAAAGTTCACACTCCATCATCTTTTGTGAGCTGCTGCTGTTGATTTTATATTAGTGTCAAAGGCTTTGGGGCCAGTTTACCACCTGCACCAAAGAAATCCCTTAAAGTTCTGTGACTGGTGATAAGTCTACATTTTCAGTGCTTTACTCTCCTGAGAATAATATCCAAAACTTTAACAAAAATTTTAAAAGGCTTCAAAAGTTGGCCTCTACCTACCCAATATCTGAACCTCCAGAATATTCTGCTCTCACTCTTGTTCACGGGAATCTAGCAATAACGGTATCGCCTTAACTTTCCAGCACATTCAATTCCCTTCACTTTCTGCCTTCAGATAGGGTTTGCCCTTGGCCAAGGAACTTCTCTCTCACTCTGTTTTCCTAACTTTCACCTACCTAACTTAGAGATGTGAGGATAAATTTCACTTCTTCCTCAGGAGGGGTGGGAAGAGAGGAGATGTGCTAAACCCCTTCTAGGTTCTAGATTCAGGTTCCCTGATATAGAATCACAGGATACTACCTTTCCCTTTCATAACAACCCATAACACTCACAATCACTTGCTTCATGTCCCTAAGCCTTTTACTCACCAACACTTACCCTAGCTATATTTGGCATTGAACAGTGATCAAAGCACTGTTCTTGAATATAGTAGTGATTCTTAGGTACTGCTAAATATAATATTGAAATGGCTCAGGATCTTTTTTCTGCAGAGTGACTCCTGAGTCTTTACCTGCCCTGCTCTGCAACACATAGGTCCAAATGCTGAAGAGTATATTTCCTCTTCTTTAATCAGATTCCTCTGCTAGTGCTGGTCCCCAGGAAGACTGGAGAGGGACAAATCAGAATGTCTCCTCCTCTCAACCTCCACCCCAAATCTTGTCTCTTTCAGTGTAGCGTTTGATCCTTGGATTCAGCTCCAGTTTCCAAATTCTGTGTTCAGCTTTTGTCCCTCTGACCTGGTGGTCCCTCTGCTTCCCTCTCCTGGTTCTTTCACTCAGATGGACTCAGTGACCTTTGTTTGACTGCTTGATCTGCCTTCACCTGTTATGTTATTTGCATTATATTCACTTAATTTCCAACAAAGTAATTTCTATTTTGTCTAATTGCACCATGCCTACCACATCATCAATCTAATAAAATTAAGGGAATTTTGCACCCATAGAGCCTGCTTGTTGAAGAATTTCTTCGGAGAGAATTAAAATGATACAGCCAGAAACTCAGCATCAGAGGGTGAAGGAAACCAAGGAGTACAAACTTTCAGTAAAAAGATAAAGTTATGGGAAATTAATATAAAGATGTGTCTAGAATCAAAATACTATATGGCAAATTTTAAAGCTGCTAAGAAAAAACAATAAACAAACATGTTGTGATAGTTGCTTCATGATCTATTTAAATGTCTAATCTTGTTGCACAACTATCTGAAATTAAAATAATGTGTGTGAATTATAATTCAATAAAAAGAGATAAAATAGAAAAACAAGTTAACTCAAAATCAGAGAATAAACAGATTAGGCAAAATATTATCTTTTATTTTCACATCTTAATTGATGTATAGATAAATAAGTAAAATGAATAACATTCATAAGAGACAGGAGGGAGAAAACTGAAATACTCTAAGGTTTCTGTACTGCCTGTATAATGATACAGTATTACTAAAAGTGAACTTAGTTTCTTATTTTTTTTAATTTTGATTTTATTGAAAGAATATTGCATCATAACTTCATGTAGATTTAAGATGCTCATCATAAATCAACAGCTATAGATGATATATTATATTTACCACTGGCAGTCCAGTTCCATCCCTTCATCATATAATTGACCTCTTTTCCTGGATTCCCCATCCTTCTTTTCCTTCCCTTCTGACAACCAATAATTTGATTCCATAAACTAAAAGTCTACTTTTGTTTGATTTTGTTATTAGTTTGTTTGATTTCTCTACATACCACATACATGAAATCATACAATGTCCTTTTCCTTCTGACTTATCATACTGAACACAATTCCCTCTATGTCTCTCTATAATATTTTAAATGGCAGGATTTCTTACTTAAGTTATTCATAAAAATACATTGCAAACACTAGGGAAAATACTGTCCTTCCTAATAAAGTTTATTGATGGGCTAACAAAGGAAAACCTATAGAATTATATACAATTCTCAAGAGATACCCGAAAAAGTAGAAAAAGAAGAAAATATTTAAGAAGAATAAATACAAATTGCAGGAAAAAATATATAAACATGGATGTATTCATGAAATAACATCAATAATCACTTTAAATGAATGATCTAAGTATACCAAAAGACAAAGATTTTATGAGTGGATATGAAGAAGACACAACCCCATTTCATGTGCAAGGTCCCCACTTTAAATATAAAGAAACAGATTAAAAGATTTTTAAAAAAAAGATTAAAAGAAAGATATATCAAGAAACTAAAAAATATCAAAATGAAATTCCAAGAATAAGAAAAGCAAAACCAAAGAAAGCTGGAGTAGCTATATTCATTACAAAGTTGACTTGAGGGCAAGGAAAGTGAAGGGCGATGTGTATAAGAAAGGGGTTAGTTCTCCAGGAAGATATTAACTATTCTTTAAGTGCCTAACCATAGAGTATCAGAATAAATGAGATGCAAACTGATACTATTACAAAGGACATACATATCAGCTATTATACTTAGATACTCCAACTCTACAGTGATTGACAGACCCAGGTGGTAGAAAATCAGTAAGGAGACAGTTGATTGAACACCACCAATTAATTAGGTCTAATGCTCATTTATATAATACTTCTTCCAGCCACAGCAGAAAAGATCTATTTCTCAGCCTCATGGAATACACACAAAGATAGGCCATTTTCTGGGAACTAGAACCCATACTAACACATTTTTAATAGAGAATCATACAAAGTGTGTTCTCATACTACAAGGACAATAAACATCAATAATAGAAAGAGAGCTTAAAAAATCTCAAATTATTTGGAGATTAAACAATGACTAAATAATCATCAGTCAAGGAAGAAGCCAATTTATCCCAATAAATTAAATATTTTTTAACTAAGGGTAAATAAAATTATAATATATTATTTGCGAGATGTAGAAAATGCAGCGCTCAAAGGAAAAATTATAGTATTAAATGCATAATTTTGAAAATAAATTTTTGAAATCAGTCTTATATTTCACCTTAGGAAAGAGAGAGAACAGTGCAGTACAAGGCCAAAGCTAGCAGAAGGAAAGAAGTAATACAAATCAAGAACAAATACATTAATTTGAAAATGGGAAACGGATACAACAAACTAACAAAGCCAAAAGCTAGTTTTTTGAAAATAAAATCAATAAAATCCATTAACCAAAAGCCAGCGTCTTCAAAGAAATAGAGAGAAAACACAAAATATTGATATTAGAAAAGGAAGAGTGGTCCTCATTATTGATTCCATCAACATTAAAGGATAATAAAGGCATATTATAAACAGCTCAATGCACATAGATTTGATAGTGTGTTAATAGGACCAATTCCTGGAAGCATACACTACCAAAACTCACACTGTACCTCTGCACGCTCGTGTGTGTGTGCGTGTGTGTGTGTGTGTGTGTGTGTGTGTGTGTGTGTACATGCATGAGAGAGAGAGAGAAAAGAAATATTTGTTACTTGTCAGCCCAGTAAATAATCAAGTAGAAAAATAATCCTATTATATTTACCTCTATTAAGAATAAATCTAATTATGCAGCTATTCAGTAGAAACTTCATAAACAATGTATTTAAAATAATGCTTTCCAGTCATTTTAAAAGGTAATATTTTTTACAATGAATGTAAAATTTTTGAGAAATGGATTTGTTTGCAAAATTGTTATTATTACTTTTATCATTGACATTGTTATTATTTTTACAGAAATCTTACTAGAGTCTATATTAACATTCAATCCTTATGGTTTTAATATCTGACAGTAGATTAATAACAAATTTGTGATTCTGATAAAAAAATATTGTGTGGGCTATATATGCCTCCTATACCTAACAGATAAGATTATATAGATCTATGTATCTCCTTCCCAGTCTCCTATAGATGTAGTGTACATATGTACATATCTAATCTATTCTTAATACAAGTTCCTATTAAATTTTCACTGTTTTGCCAGGTGTTAGATTTTGAATATGTGTTTGTTTATTCTTTCTTCCCCTGACAAATAGTGGGAAGCAAGACTAATTATAATAATAAAAGTTACTGAACATTCACTGAACCAAATATACAGTTAGGCACATTACTTTCATTGGCTGATCAAATATTACAATTTTCCAATAAATTCGATATTGTTATTATGCAATTTTGTATACAAGTATCACGAAACCAGTATATGTTAGAGCCAGGATTCTAAAGACCACAAATCATAGACTAAACTACTATGTACTTCTCTTACACTAGATGAGAAAATATTAGGATGACCCTATAGACCCTACATCCCTCCTTTTCTTCATCCTCCATGGTGTAGCCATATTGGTTTCTAGACACCTCTACATTCTCAGAAAAAATGGTAAGCATATTTTGAAGATTTATCAGCATGTATGTGTGTGTATGAGTGTATGTGGGTGCATGTATTTAACCTCCTCCCCTAGTTCCGCAGGGAATAATTTCCTTCAACGTTGTGTATTTTAATATCTTCCTTTTGAATATTTACTTTATCAAAGACTGGTGCTTACAAATGGAGTCTCATAATTCTCCTTTACATTTCCTTGCACTCCCAAGGAAATGAATAAGGATGATGCTATGAAATGGCAAATCGTATGCATTTGTTAAAGCATATTCTTGAAAAGTAGCCTTTACAAAAGAGACTCAATATAGGGCCATAGGCCCTTGCTCACCTTTTGAAGATGTCAGCTTCCAAATAATGCATGTTCATCCATACCCTATGAAAAGGTCACCTTGTTTTCACAGTCCTTCCCTCAAGGAGCTCTGCCTACCTCCATGTCTGCATCTGATTCCTGGCCATTTGGTGGGAAAGGAAACCCTGAACCTCATTACAACAGCTGCACATCCTCCATCCTCCATCTGATTTTCTGAGACCATTATGCTCACATCCCAGCACACGCTCCTCAGAGAACTCTCCTCTTCAAGAACCATGCTATACTTTTTAACTCCTGTTTCTTCCCACATTTGGAGTTATTTCCTCCAGAATCATCCCTTCCTTGATCATCTGCAAACTCCCCTAAATCATCATAACATCTAAAAATATTTTAGTATTCTATACCTTAATTGGAATGAGACTCCCCCTAAAGGCATGATTCATCAGGATATAGCTGGAAGCTACTTGTCTTCACGAAGCACTGGGACGGATTGATCCATATTGTTTATATACTAATAAGTCTAATACTAATACTAACACTAATACTAATAAGTAACCAAAATAGAAGTAAGAACAGTATCTTGGACATTTCTTTCCATAAGATTGTTTAACCTCCTCTCCCACATCACTCTTCTTCAGTGACCTATATGGACACTGTCCTTCATTCATCACACTCTGGTACTTTGCTCAGATGCATTCTTTTGTGGAAGAATTTCCATCTAAAATGGAGGTTAAGACTATAAAATGGATAATCTCATTGAAATGAAACTTAAGGACTCAGAGACTTATTAGTATTAACATTAGTATTAGTTACTTATTAGTATTAGTGTTAGTATTAGTATGGCCTTTACCCCATTAATATTCACAAAGAATCTCTCCCCATTCTCAAACCAACAAAAGCTTAGGCAGTATCTATATTTCATCTCTGAATAAGAAAAATGCCATGTTTCCACTGTACTCCTCCACAAGTATTCTCACCATTTCCCATTTTGAGATCTCTAGGGAATATCTATTTGGATATTTTTACATGATGACAAAATTAGTTAGACATATATACTTAAGCTTTACCGCTATTGCTATTACTGCCATTTCTAGCTGAAAATTTCCTTATTTTCTTTTAGTGAGACATTAACTTCTTAAGTGAGACAGAAACTGGTATAGAAAGATGCTCATAATATAATGTCTTAGGTTAGGTTTTCCAGAAACATATTCCGATAGTGGGAGACATCATGCGCAGTAAGGTTGCTGGAAGTGAGGAAGTAAGGAAGCCAGGTTTAGGGGGAGGAAAAATCTGACCAGCCGGTTGATTGTAACTGAGATCTAAAATGATATTACAGAATACTTTGACCTGGCAGAGTCCTTCTGAGTTAAGTCAAAGTGTTTCCAAGGGGGAGGGAAGAGGTATTTGGTTGTATTATGCAGTCATTGGTCATGACCTTCTTAAGAGGGCACATAATATTGGGGAGGAACTCAATATGGCTGAGGGCAAGTTGGAAGTAGAACTAAACCTGTCAACCACTGACATTCCAACATCTTTGAGTGCATTCCTTGACCCTGATGAGGTATCTGAAATCCAGTCATTCTTCTTTCAGAGACAAAGTTGGCAAAAATTTCCCAGACTTTGGCTCTCCAATGTATGTTTCATTTGTCTTTTCCCACAAGCTCTAACATGGCTAGACAGAGAATCGAGCTTCCAGTCAGCTTTCCTCTGAACATTTAAGATGTTGCTTTGTCATTCTACGTTCATTGGAGCTAATGAACTTCCATCATGGTTGCAATTATCTACCCGTGTAGATAACCGTGTCTCTTCATTCTGCTTTTCGTTCTCTACATTATGCTCTTTCTATTCTTCATTTGTTGACAATAATGTCTTTAGTGTCAAAACATGTTTTTCTTTAATTTTATAATACTCTTCTTTGTCAGAATTTACTCATGCCCAGAGACATTGATTTTAATTCTCAAAGTGCTTTGGGGCTGCTCCTGAGTATTCCTGTGTTAACTAATTATTCTGTTGATTAAGGTTTATGGTTCTTTTAGGTTGCTTCTTTTCTTCAAGTAATTAGCCAGGTTTGATTTTTTTCTACCTTTCTTTAACTTGGTAATCCGTGCTCATTTGTCTTTGAGAACACACGTGATTGATTTCAGGATCTTGTTTCTTGTCATTGAGCAGATTGAAGAAGTCTGTGCTGTCTGAGACTGAGTTGGCATCCTGATCTCTGCATTTCGGGGTTCCTGGTCCCACAAAATGTGACTGTCTTCCTGGGATACCCCTCATATCTCAGCCACTGCTAACTGCTCCACTTTTTAGACAAGTACATCCTCTCAACACTGTTTTTCCAAACAGCTGGATGGTGTGGATGAGGGAAAACCAGGGGGTGTTTCTCCAAAATCTCTCATTACTGACACTAACATTTGCATCCTGGTTTCCTAGGCTGGTTCATTCATCAGCTCTAAGCTTGTAGCAGCCCCCAGATTTCTTCTAACTGCACAATCTTCCTTTGTGTGTTTTCTGTTACTATGATGTAAGGCAGAGATGCAGAACTGCGATGAATGACACAAAACAGAGCATTGCTTGTGATGATTCATCCTTACACACTGCAAGAGTTCATAAGGAAATCTCTGGAAGGTTCCAGGTGAGGTGGTGAGCCTGGGGTCGGTATCATGATTCCCAAAACATGACTGGATGTGCAGCAGGAAATAACAATGGGTCTGTCCAAGAATGTATTAGGTTTGTCTTTTCAAAGAACCAGCATTTGTTTTTGTTGATCTCCTTGACTATTTTATGCTTTTTTATTTCCTTTTTATTTTATGTGGCTGTATTTTGCTATCGATTTTTTCTGCAGAAAAAGATTTTAATTTTTTTATTTGTTTAGCTCATTTTTCAGCCTTTGGCTCCTTCCATGTTTAAAACTATGAAGAAGTTCAACCTAAATATCCATCAACAGGCTGAATAAAGAAGATGCGGTATTTATACTTGGTGGAATCCTGCCCAGCTGCTAGAGAAGATGAAATGGTGCCTTTTGCAATAAACTGGATGGAACTCGTGCTATGGTGTTATGTGACACAAGCCAGAAGGAAACAGAAAAGGAATGGATATTTTCACTCACGTATGCAATAAAAAGAAGCAAAATGACAAACTAACAAAACAGAACACTCTGAGGAAGTTGCCAGAGCAGGGGGAGAAACCGGGGTTGGGAAAAAAATTAAACATATTAATGTGCAACAAAAGTTTCTTTAAATGTGGTCTTGCTATTGGGCTGCAAAGGTCCCTGGCCAGGCTGCGGAGAGAACAGGACTCGTGGCCGGTCCGAGGAGCCAGTGGGTGAGGGACACTTGGACACTTGTGAACTGCAGCACTTTGCACCCACAGCCAACTCCAGAACATAGTTTCTGCTGCTCCATTTGTGCCGTCATATCTTGAACCCCTTTATTTAATCCAGGACAAACAGAAAAGAGAATTCT
This sequence comes from Solenodon paradoxus, assembly GCA_004363575.1. Lineage (NCBI taxonomy): Eukaryota > Metazoa > Chordata > Mammalia > Eulipotyphla > Solenodontidae > Solenodon > Solenodon paradoxus. The sequence goes on along the minus strand of RJWH01003063.1, from coordinate 132,646 downwards.
GGGAAACAGAAAAGTTGACACAGTCCAGTAAGACCAAAGTCAACCTCTTGTCTTGGGATCTGTGCATATCTCTTCATCACAGCCAGTTTCCACTTGAATGTCACCATGTTTCCACCTGGACGTTTCAGCCTTTTCTCATGTGCTGAGAAACTCTGCTCCCCGGAAAGGATGCAATTACATCAATGCACTTTGGGGTGAGGGTCTCTCCTCTTTTAATTGAGTCATAGACCCCTTTTATGCTGTTGGCTACATACTAAGATACTTCGATTTCTTATGCTACTCACCCTTCCTATGTGAAATGAAAGATGTATAGAGGAAAGAGAAGGTTGGTGAATCATATACTAATGCATCATCCCAAAAGAACTCACACAATCCTTATTTCCACAGTTGGTCACAATCTCCAAGCTCTGACTATTTTGTTCTTTTATTTATTTTATTTTCCTGTCCATCTGCAATCATCATGGTGTCATGCTTATGGAGTGACACAAGACATCTTCATTTGTCAAGGCTCTGACTTCTTAGCAGCCCGTTCCTGGCTATTTTATGTTTCTATAGATTCCCATTGATGGTTGCTCAAGACACGAGGACGGCATTGTGCATTATAGATGTAGGCCTCTGTACTCTCATTGTAATAGCAATCCATGTTTTCTTTGATAAGACAAGACTAACCACTGCAGCCCCTAGAGTAATCCTTTCCTGAGCATGAATGATAAATATCAATTTCACTTTCTAATTTTTAAATAAACACTGAATCTTAGAATACTTTCATTTTTGTAGAAAAGTCATATAGCTAGTAGAGAACTATTGTTAATCATCTGGCTCCCAGAGGTTAGCGGCTATCATTAGCCTGTGCATTTGTCCCAGAAATAAACCCATATAGATATACACATGTTATTTACAAAGCTAACTCAGATGCCCTCCATTGTTGCCTTATTTCTTTCTTCTGTTCCAGGATCCCGTTCAGGATACCACATCGCATTGAGCGGTTGTGTCTCCTCTGCGTCCTCTTGACTGTGAAACTCCTCAGACTCTTTGTTGCAGAGCCGTGGGTAGTTCGGAGGCGTATTCATCTGCTACACTGTGAAATGTTCTTCAATATGTGTTTGATGTTTGTGTCGTGATTAGACTGAGGCTATAGATTTTCTGGAAAAACCATGTTGGAGGTGAGATCTTCCACTTTAATGGAAACACTTCAGCACTATGTGCCCTGCTGGCATTATTTCTCCCTTGGGAGTAACATCTCCAGACAACAGATGTTTTCTTGAAGTCAAGTTCATTAACATAATGTCAGTGCCCCCTTAAGGAAAGACTCTCTTCAGTTTGTGACGAAAATGTAAGCCTAAAAATGTTTCTTCCCTGCAAAGTCAGCATAATTTGCTCTGCGGAGCCAATCATAAAAAATCTAACCGAAAATAAGTGCGGTGCTTGGTTCCTATTTTAAAAAGGAGTTTGATGAAGGTAAAACTTTTACCTATTGTTGAAGGAAATGTGAAAGAGAGCACATTTTCAAGACTGTCGCCCATCTGCAAATTGCCTTAATCATTAAATTTGATTAGAAGGTGAAATTATCTTGACCATGATTACTGATTTTATTTTGAAGGGGAGACAACTTTAACTCTACAAAGGTGAATTATTTAAATAAGCAAATGTTACAGGTTGAACTGTGCTACCACACAAACATATGTGGAATCCCTCAGCCCCGGACGCGTAGAATATGATGATCTTATTTGGAAATAGTCTTTAGAGAGGATATCAAGTGACAAAGAAGCCACTGGTGTGAATCCTGACTACGCATGACTGGTGCCCTAAAAAAAAGAGAAAATGTAGGCAAAGAGATAGCTCTGCAGGGAAAGCAACGTGAAGACACACAGGGAGAAGGCAACCAGATAGATTCTATGGTGCAGCGACAAACCAAGAAATGCCAAGCAGGGTCAGCAAGCACCAGAGCTGGAGGAGACAACGGGGGCCTCCCTTGGAAATCGCTGAGGAAACACAGCCCTGTTAACTCCTGGATTTCAGACTTCTAGTCTCCAGAACTCTGAGACAATAGACTTCTTTTGTTTCAAGCACCAAGAGTGCAGCATTTTGCAACAGCAGCCCTAGAAAAATAATGCACATACTTAGAACAAAAAGTTTTATACATGTACGCATAGAGAAAATATATTTTAACACTGTAATATTATATGTTTCTATATCATTTCCAACATATATTTTATCTGCTAATCATGATTTTTCAAGATCATCAAGATGGAAATTTTCTCTTGCCATCCAGAATAAATCTGAGGTAGCCCTTTGGTTGTTATATAAAACCATCTCTTTTAAAGAGACTCAAATGAAAACTTATTTTATTTGTTTTTAAGTATTTTGCATTAATATGATCACATGTCTTTAATATTCATAATAGGTGTGAAAATTTTAAAAGCACAGTACATATTTATGGCAATATGTGCAGTACTAAAAGTCTTTAGAGTTCAATGTCGCAACTCATTCGTTGTCTAGTAGCATAATTTAAAAATAATATTTGAAGCAGATAAACATTGATAAGTCTCCAGAAATATATGACTGGAATATTTCATAAATATATTTGTTTCAATTATGTAAAACTATGTTCAAAGAATCAGCTGAAAATGAAAATAAATGTTGTATATTTATATTCTGCAAATTTTAGACTTTCACACCCATGACCTGATTTGTAGACCTCTAAAGAAGCAAGTTCTTATCTTTGTTTTTTTTATTGTTGCTAAAAGAAATGTGCAGGAATGAATGAAGGTGAGCAGGCAGGCAGGAAGAAAGAAGAGAAAGAGCACTTATTTGTGTTATTTAACTGTTCATCATGGTTGATTCCCCAACCCCAGTTCTTGAACCTGGGACCTTGGGATGTATGTGGACCTCACTCAGTGAGCTAAATCACTTAGGTCACCAGGAACCACCTAAACTAGTTTTATGCCTAAGAAATGTGCAAATTTCCAATGCATCATGATAGACTAAAAATAAATTTATGTATTCTAGATTATGAAGGATTTTATACACGATTCCTCAGGGTTTTGCTTTCATTGTTTACTTTTGCTCCTTTCTCATCAGTCTCTCAGGAGTCATGAGACACATGACAACCCAGCACCAGTACACAGTGATTGCACAGCGTCTGAGCAAGCTTCCACTTCCACAGCAGCGGCTTACAATCATTGTGAAAGCACTGAATGATCTATTTGCTCAGCTGCAAGGTGATACCGGTCAGTAATTTTAAGCTTGATATTTAATTATTTTATTTTCCTCCATGAGCGAAAAGTGTCTTAGTGATGGTTTTAAAAACAAATACAGAAGCACAGCACAGAATGAGTTCAAGGTTCATCAGAAGAATAAGGAACCATGAAATGAGCATAGAAAGGACCCATTTCAAGGCTAAACACTATCAATCTGTAATTGTGAGGGGTTTCGTATGAATACATTGCATTAGTTGACTTATCTTCAATGTTTCCCTGACTTGATGTCTTTTTGTCAATATTCACGGAGGACCCTGAAGTCACGGGGATTAAGCGAATTCTCCACTCGCTGCTCATGTAAGTGAAGATTCAGAATTTGCTGCCAGAACATTGTTTCACACGCCATGAATACCGTAGTTGTCAGATACAAATAATTTTGCTTTTGCTTTTTTTTCAAGGAAAGGTGCAGGCAGGAATGAAGGTAAGCAGAGGAAAGCAGGCAGAAAGAGAGAGGAGGAAGAAACATTTATTTATTTTATTTAGATGTTCATCTTGGCTGTTCCCCTGGACCCGGGACATGAACCCTGATCCTAGAGCTGTATGTGGATTGTGCTCTTCTGAAGGTGCTGACCAAACCACTATTCCATCAGGACTCACCACATTTTGTTTATATTGCACACAGGAAGCTTAGTGAATAAAAATGCAAATTCAGATTTGTAATTATTTGGCTTCTTTCATTTTTTGTTTTTTGCTGTTACTGTTGCCTAGACCTCCCTATTCAATTATTTTGGTTCCTTTCAGAGATACATTCCATTTTAGATACTGTTTCCTCCTTTCTCTGCTAACTATAAATATACTCATTTCCATTTTCCTGGATACTTTCAGCTTTTGCACTCCTTTCTAATGACATTTGTTGTGCTCATCGCTATGTTACATATTGTTATTTTTCTGTGTGTACACAAATATCTCAGGAGAAGTTGTGTGTTTGTCTTCAAACATAACCTTGAGAGTGCCGTTACTCCTCTGGTTGCTTTGTTATTATATTCTCCAAATCACCAGTCACGCAGTTCTGTGCAGATTCTAAATTGGCAACAGGAGCGTTACAGATTCCACCTGTGTGGTAGAAATGTGTGCCCAAGACAATAAGCAACTGGGTCCAGTTCTCAGCAGAAGGCAGTCTCTCCTCCTGCTGCTGCTGCTCTCTTTTTCAAGTGGGAACTCTCCAGCTGTCCCTTGCCTCTCATAATGGTTCACTCCTTGGGTGGTTTTATTGCCCAGCCTTCATTCCATAGAGTTAAGTTGATTAATGGAGAATAATATATTGTTTTTAAATGACATAGGCAGAAGTATGTTCATATATATAAATATATGACTTACGTGCACATATAGCATATTGCACAATATGTATAATATTTATGTATAAATATATTATGTCTTTTTTGAAGAGAGGAAGGAAGGGAGGGGAGAAAGATGCATGGAAGGAAAGAAGGGAGGAAGGAGGGAGGGAGGGAAGGAGGAAATATCTTTATTTAGTTGTTCATTTTTGGGTTTTCACCCTGGTCCTGAGTCTTGAACCCAGGTCCTTGGACTGTATGTTTTTCACACATCAATGTCTCAACTTCTGAGTCACAAGCATGTGTTATCATATATTTCTTATTAAACTCTCATATAGCCAACTTATGATGTGCTAATGCTTTGAGATTTAATTTTTGATTCTTCTAAAAATATAACTCAGTAGATGTAAAGACTGAGATTTTGAGAAATTAAATTCTCCAATATCAAAATGTCAACACACTTTTCTGAAGCGGTAGGGCTAGCATTCTAAGCTTTTCCTCCATCTTTTTCTTGATCTGTCTCAAATTTAAAGTTAAATAATACATAGAGCAAGGATTCCTTGATTGTTGGTTTATTTACTTGAGATTAAAATTTTATGATTACTTATAGAATAAATGTATTAGAAGTCAACTACAAACAATAACAATCACAGGACAAATATTTCTCTAAAGCAGTAAACTGATTGATTAGCCTGGAGTGGAGACCCTGATGATGTGCCATATGACTGAGCAAGTCAATCCATCAGCAAGAAGATAAACCAATAAAAATGTCCACCAGCATTCCGGCAGCCTGAAAATGCTATACTTTACATTCAGCTACTTCTTTGTAACTTTCTGAAAATTGTTCTGCTGTGATTTTCTAGATAGAACATTTGAAAAAAAAATGGTTTTATTTGTATGTACATATTTATTTATTTGTTTTGTTTATTTATTCATTCGTTCATTCATTTATTATGTTTGACTTCTCAAAAATGTTCTGAGGCAAAGAGAAGTAAAAAAATTGCCTAAACACCACACTAGAGATGCAGGATCACACCTATGAAAATCAGAACAAATCTCTGCAATTGGAGATAATATAGTAATGCCTTGCAAGATACAAATGGCAAAACTATTTTTGATATTGTTATTCCTGGGTAAAAAGCAATTTTTCTACAAATAATGATATTTTTAAAAATTTGATAGTATCACAAAAATTTCAAGGAAAGGACAAATGACCAAAGCACAAGGGTTGTATGTGCATCAAATACAAATCTGAATAAAGCTTAAAAACTGTATGATGGAATTGATTACGTTCATCTTTCTGTGGGTAGAAATCTATGTGAGATGGATGAATAGAATGAATAGATGAGGGGAGATAATATAGTTATATATTGAATATGTAGAAGGATGGTAAATGCAAATAGGATTATCGAATGCTATTTTAAATAAATATCTTAAGCTTAAGGTTACAAAAATATAATACGTAGACAGAAGTAAGACTAAAGGAATTTTTGAACTTCAGACGAATGCTTTGTCACTAAAAGACAGGTGACCTCAATTAATGTCATGTGTTTCACATTCTAAACTCTTTGAAATCACAATGGTTCTTACAGTGAAAGACATCTTTATAATCATAGTAGTTTATTTGCAGTATTTACTTTTCATTAATGCTACATAAAATAATGATGCCTCATAATGAAGTTTCTTAGTTTTAATGAAATGTAACAGTAATTACTAGGGGAACACATTAAAGGAAAAATACGATTGTGAAAAATATAAAGGGGTCAGAATTGTTCTGATTTTAATTTTAGACACTATTTAGTGACCCTTCCCTTGGCAAAATAAATTTAGAAATATTTGCATTTATATTTGTTTGGAACTTTCTTTACTTCAGACCTTTATATTATCATTTTTCTGGCATTATTTATAGTCTTTATATTTTACTATATAAAAATAATTAATTATTTGAACAGGCTTTCCTCAGAAATCTGCTTCTTTACTCTTTTAGTATTAAAAGCTGTTTTGGAAATATCTGGGATAATACTAATATTTTCCTGAATATTTGGATTGCTTATAATCTAACCAGGATCTTGCTTCTTGTTGACAGAGTGAGTTCAGAAGCTTCCCATCTGTTCCCTCACTCACAAGCCACACAGCCTGCCACAAAGGATGACTTTTGATTTCAGATTTAAGTCTGTTAGAAGAGGCTTCTCCTATTGTTGGTTGAATAACTATTTGAAGGCATGTTTTAATGCTTGGGAATTCAGTATCACCATTGGATCAACTTTGATCTTGCCCTTAGTCACCATCTCTACAATTGTATCATATCCTCGCTTTTTCTATATAAATAGATTTGACTTCCATTTATATTTGACTTCCATCATATCTCTGACTCGGTCATCAGTCAGGATTATACTACTATGTTGTTTCTAAAGGGTCCTCCCTCTGTGAAAGTTTTACTTCTCCTTTATAAGTCAGTGCTCAGTCTTTATCTCCTGATGTCTTGCAATAATATTTTTTTACCTCTCTCATCTGAGTCAGATCTCCTCTTTGTCTTAAGAATGTTATTTTTTATTTCACTAATGTTACTGAATAACAAACCTCTCAAGTCCTCATGAATGTCTTGTAAAATCCCCCTATGAGAAATGTTTTCATTTGCCTTTTGCTTACATTGCTTTCCTCCTTTTCATTTTCTCTTGTTTGGGTTTTTACTTTTTAAAACACCTATGAATAAGTTTTATCATGACTCTTTCCCAATCATAACTTTGGGAACAAGAACAATGTGAGGACACTCAGGGAAGGGAAACGGAGTATTCTATTTAAATCCCGCTTTTCTCACCTGCAACACCCTTACCAAAACTACTTCCTTTAGCTTAGATCCATCCTTCTGCTTCCTTAAGATATTTTAGCAATCCGTGTGGCTCTCTGTATGGTGGTCTGCTCATCTCCTCCTTTTTTTCGAATAACTCTTATCTATCAATCTCCATAGACTTGGATGACAGATTTTTCTGAAGGGAAATAGCGATCTGCATCTCTTTCCTCCAACATATCCACTAGTTTTGGAAAATGTTAAAGCATTTCTTTATATTTTAAGATCTGGGATGGAAAAATTGTGCCTTTAAAAATTGTTCATCACTTTCCTGATATGTAATTCATGTGTACAATTCAATGAGCTTGGGTATTTGTCTATGTCTATAACACCATCATGAGAGTTGAGTTAATCCATCAACTTCAAAAACGTACTTGTGTAAGTTGAATTGTTGCTGTTGTGGATGGTAATGATATTTAATATGAGATCTACCCTCTTCATAAAGTTTTAATCACATAGTACCATATTGTTATCTCTGGGTATGTTGTACAGATCTTTAGAGATCATTCATCTTGTATAAAGGTAACTTTATCTCCATTCCAACAATTCCCTCATTTCCTGGCAACCACCATCCTATTTTCTGCTTCTATATTTGATCAATTTATGTTTGTCATATAAATGGAATCATACAATATTTGTCCTTCTATGACTAACATTTCATGCAGCATAATGTCTTCCAGATTCATTCATGTTGCCACAAAATGCAGAATTTCCTTTTTTCATTAAGGCTGGATCAGATATCATTGAGCTCTATTAATGGACATCTGGGTTGCTTCCATTAAATGACTATTTTACTAATGCTGCAATAAACATAGAAGTGCAAATGTCTCTTTGAGATAGTGATTTCATTTCCTTGGATACGGAATTGCCATAGTTCTATTTTGAATTTTGTGAAGACCCTCCACATTCTTTGTGCATAGTTACAACCCTATTTTACATTTTTGCCAAATGGCTCCAATACATCCACAACTTTAACGTTTGTTACATTATTTTGTGATAACGTTCTATGATATATCAGGTGATATCTCACTGCGGTTTTGATTTACATTTCCCAGCTGATTAGTAATGTTGAAAATGTTTTCATGTATCTGTTGGTCATTTTTACGTGTACTTTATATACATTTCTATTAAAGTCTTTTGCTTATTTTTTATTTACTTTTTTTTAGTTATCGAGGTGTAGAAATTTTATATTGGAAATTAAAACTTTACCAGATATATAGTTTACAAACATTTTCTTCGCTTGCCTTTTTACTCTATTGGTTGTTTTCTTTGCTGGGCTTTTTAATTTGATGTAGCCCTGCTTGTCTTTGCTTGTTTTGGTTGCTTATGCTTTTTTGTCTCATATTGATGAAGTCATTGCCAAGACCAATATCATGAAACTTTTCCCTTAAGTTTTCAGAGGGGAAATTTAGTTTCAGGAGTCTTTTTTTTTTTTAATTCATTTTCAGTTGATTTTTCTGTGTAGTGTAAAGATTGTTCAATTTTATTCTTTTGCATATGCATATTCAGATTTCCAACAACATTTATCGAAGAGGATCGTCTCCCCATTATGTATAGTTGGTACTCTTATCAAGGATCAGTAGGTTTCTTTTAAAATGTTGAATTGATTTCTTACACACATACTCTGTCCCTTCAGTGGGTCTCTTCTCATAGTCCCCAGTCTCACAGGTCTAAAACAGAGTCACAGGAAAGGACGCTAACACTTCTACATTTAATTGTGGAGAAGTATGCTTCCTCTTCAAGATCTGTTGTAGTGTTTAATCTTCTTCATTTTCATCTACATTCTACTTTATCTGATATGCTTGCTTCTTGGTTTTCATTTAAGATTTCACTACTTTCTATTTCCACTGAAGATATTTTCTTCATTATTTGTCACCATTTTGTTAATCATGGTAGGATTCATGGAAGTGTTTGGTATTAATTAGCATTCATTCCAGTATAAGTCACCAAAAATCTCTCCTAGTGAAAAATATTTAAACATGTATGAGCAGAATATGTGAAATACAGGTGAAGTTTTAAGAGACTATGAGGTATCAAATAAATTTCCCATTTTGAAGTAACACTTTGCAAATTCTTTCGGTCAGTGGTAATTGTGAAGAAAATATGAGAAAGTGCGACATTATCAGAATGAGATTCAGAAATATACCCTTTCAATAGATTTCTACAAAGTTGTATCCTTAGCTCATATTGATTTGCATCATCTCTAAGAAAAAAAAAAATTCCCTAAAATTTTTGCCTGCATGTCGTTCTTTCTTCCACTTGGAGTTTTGTTCCTACCCTTTTGCTTGACTGCTTTCATAATCTAAATATCTAATTTTTTTTTTATTTTTCCCTTCTGGATACACTACCCTTATCTCTATATCCATAATTGCAACTAGACCATATAATGTCCACGAATGAAAGACCACAACTTCTTTTTCAATGCATCTGTAGTTCCTACTAAGATAACAGTAAGTTAGAGTCTCTTTGCAAATATTTTTAGATGTTAAATAAATGGATGGAAGGATGAATAATAGATGGATGGATAGATGGATGGATGAAGTAACAGATAGATAACTGGATAGATGAGTGAATACTTTGGTTACTGCTTGTGGCAGACTTTCTGATGACATGCTTAGATTTCCTTTTAGGAATAATTTATTCTGCTAACATTGTGAATGTTTCTAGAAAATAACCCCCACCTGCCAGAATCTTCTTGGATTTTTCAACTGAAAACAATAATCCTATAAAGGTCACCTATTCTTCTAAAAGCAGCCCAAATGCAGTGATTCATTAAAACAAAAACTCAGTAGTGCATGGTACAATATTAAGAGGTATAATATAGGTGCAAGTACCAGAAGAAGAAAGATACTCGTGATATAGAAAATATTTGAAGAAATATTGCTTGAAATATTCCAAACTTGAAAACAGTTATAAAAATGAAAATATAAAGGACCAATGAATATAGCAAGGTAAAACTCACCCCAATCCACAAGCAATTTTTAAAATGAAATCAGCATTAAAGTGCTTAATAATTAAATACCTTAAAAATAAACAAGAGAGAAAAATACCTTAAAATCAGGCAAAAGAAAAAGTGGCACTATAAAGGACAACAAAGACAATGACCACTATAGATTTATGATGGACATGTTCATGTCAAAATAAAACTAAATCATGCTTTTAAAGTACCACCAATAAAAGTCTAGAATTACATATACAGGGACAATCCCGTTCAATAATCAAGGAAAAACAAGAGCATTTTTAAATGTAACAAAATTCATAGAATTTCTAGAAGGCTTATTCCACAAGCAATGTCAAAGAACATTTTCAAGGAGAAGGAAACTTTTGCCATATGGGAATTTGAATCTTCCTAAATAAAGTGTCAAAATGCATAAATATTCAGGAACATGTAAATATTTTTCTCACTTCATAATTTATTTAAAATGAAATTGACTATCATAAATAAGGGGAAAATCACTTGGACAACAGATTCCAAGTGTCCAAACAGCCAGAATTGTTCATCATAAACTGGTTTTTATTTGACTCACCAAATCAACAGGTTGGATGGACCCTTAATTTGTTAGACATCTAAATGTTATACTCCTTATTGAATGTAGGCAGAAATAAAATCCACAAGAACACTGCATTACTGGGTTACCATGATTTGGGGCTCTTGTCCTATGACAAGCAGACAAAAAAAGGAACTGTTATTTTTACAGAACAGTTGACTCTGATTATCAGGGGAAATATCGCATCTGTCAAACAGGGAGGGAAAAATGACATTGTTTTAGTGACAAGGGATCTACTTGGTCCTCTCATTATTCTCTTAATCAATATTGATTGTAAATGAGCTAATGCCATTACGATGGCATAATGACCAAGGGTTCAGTTTCTTCAAAGATGAAGATGAGGATCTGGTGACACTACTAGGCTAATCTTCAAGACAATAAGAGGTCATAGCTGCGAGAGAAAGATGTTTATACAGATATTAAGAGAGGTCTCAATGAGTAGCCAGGACTATCTTCATGATTCAACCTATATAGCCCACTGTTAGAAGAGTCCTGTGCTTGGTTTAATGCCTTATGATTACCCTATGGAAATTTTTAACAAGATTATAGTTTTAAACCTGCTAATTATGTCACTAGTCCCAGGAGTAGTTGTTGAAAACACAAGACCCAGACAGGAGTGGGGATTCTACCCTATACAACTAACCTTCATAAATCCTCCAGAAAGAGATGCCTACGGGATCTTGAAAATGTTGCAACAGAGCGACATGGATAAAGTGCATCCAGGTAATCGTGATCAACTCAGTGCTGCACCAACCAGACTTCCCTTCAAAATACAACATTGCTTCCCTAGCACAGTGGGCGCTGCTGGCAAGTGTCTGCCATGTTGTTTTCTCCACCGGAAATCACCATAACTAAAGAAAATGGCTTCTTTTAAGGTCATCCTATTTCCATGGGAAGCACCTGGCTTCTCTTAACAAATCAATAACTAATCATTTCTAGATTTAGAAGAATCCCTTATCCCAAATTAGGAAAACACTGAAGAGCCATTCCAACTCCAGAAATCCCAGCACGCTCAGTTGAAGTCTTTATTAGGACTGCATTACTGCTCTAATTTTCTCTATTCCCCACCCCGTTCCTTCCACAGATGCTACACAAGATGATTTCCTAATAACCTTTCTGTATTTATTCATCTCCAACTAAGCATCTGCTTCCCAGGAAACGACCTTAAAACATCAATGGCGCTCCTTCCTTTGTTTTCATTATTTTCTGTTCCCGGCAACAATCTGCACTTACTCAAAATTGTGCCTCATTTCAGGAGGTTTTCAATAATAACCTCCTTTTATCCTTTAGCCTCTCCTTCCTGATTTTGTCCACTATCTCAGTTTTATCATAAGGATTGCAACTTTTTTAAACAGAATATAATAGCATTCATTCCATCTAAAATGATGGAATAATTGCTTAAAATACCTGTCCCAAATATCTACATTCTAGACTTGGAAGTTGATGACATTTTACTGGACAGGTGGTAAAGGACTTGGGGATGTATGAGGACTCTGCCTGGAAAAATAAACTGCTAGGTCACCAGGGTGCACCTGATGATTGAAATAAATTATTACATGAAGAACAAAGCTATGGAATATAATCTTTCTGCTTTTCTTTTAAAGTTTCTACTCTAATTTTTTATTAGAAGTTAGGAATAAAACTAGAACATCTTGAAATATTGTTTGACTTGTTGATTCCTCTTTAAGATTAAATTTGAGCATTTCCTCCAACTTATTCCCTGGTGACACTGTAATTGGTGCAGTCTGTTAGCCTGTACCTTGTACAGAAGTTCCTGATTGAGTTGAACAAGAGTCAGAATGAGTGCTGTTTTCCAATAATTCCTGAGCACAGACAAGTTACTTGCACATTCATGGAAACTAAGATTCAAATCTAAGTAGCAAGAAACTCTCCCCACGATCAGATTGTTTGACAGCTTTTAGAACAATATTTTAAAATGCGACTGTTTTCCAAAAGTTGCAAATTGAAAACTGAGTCCAATAAGTTATTTGCATAGAATTAATACAATGAACACCCACACAAAAACTTATTTGCATATTTCCAAAGAGTTAGAACTATTTATAAGAAAACATTAAACAGTGTTACGAAAACAGCTTGTGTGAAAATAAATATCAAGTTACACTCTGGCATATTAATCACTTACTGCAGAGAAGCAAAGATTTTAAACGTAATTTTTGATTTTAGATCAGTTTCTCCAGGGATAGAGGGCTTGTTTTGTCTGATGTTACTTGGTGACAGTGAATTCACAGTTTTCAAATGCAGGCATCCCCTGCTTTTAAAAATGTTGGCTCTGCCACTTCCCTTTTACAAAAGACCTGTGTTAGCACTTGCCTTAGCTAACCAAAAGATATCTGAAGAGGAATTTTGCTTTACGACAAAAGGAGAAAAGTGAAAATAATGTTCAGTGAGGTTTTGCCACAGTAGCTGCTCTAGAGATAATTCTGTAGCCCTGCCAAGCTCCTTCTCCCAACCTACGTTACAGAGATATTTATCATAGCATTCCTGCTTTAACTCGATGACGGTGTCTGATTTTTGTCTGAGTTGGCAAGTTATTTGAGGAGTGGGGTGTCTGGAAATGCTCAAAAATTTTTCCAGATAAATGAATCATAATTTTTTTCTTTGTTTTACATCATTTCAGTTTACAAAAGATTTCTTACTTCCTTCAGATGGTCATGGAAACCTGTATCTCATCCTAAGGAATTATACGAGGTCAGTAAGTTAGAGAAGTTTTGTTTGCGTGTTTTCTTCCCAGTCTAAACCATTTGTGACTCATTAGGTGTCTGGCAGATTGATTGTCAATTATTTCAAAACAGTCTGTGTTGACTGTAAGAAATTCCTGTGGATACTGTCCTTGTCAGAGGCTTTCCTATGAGTAAGAAAGATTGAAACCGTGATTATAAATTCATTCATTGAAAAAATCAGGAAAGGTTTAGAGACAGATGGACCCAGAAAGAAAGGGATAAACAAATCCTTACTCTACAAGTGATTTTAGAATTATGAGAATTTGTTAAGTCCAAAGGATAAACATTACAAAAGCCTCTATTCTTCATGTCTTAAATGTTAGTACACACTTTGCCTCCTGTGATTTTATCCACATCCTGAAACAATTCCTTTCACCTGGTTACCGTCTCCTTGTGTTTCCATCAGAGGCAGGAAAGTTTGCTAGTTCATATAGGTTGTTTACCACAGTAGCGTACAATTCAACATAGAGCAACAACACAAGTTTCAGTAAGGAACATCTTTTATGAACAAATTAATTAAACTATGAAATCCAGGCTCTAATCCCATCACTTCAAAATTAAGTGGATCATTACAAACTCAAACAGACTTGAACTTTATTTACATCTGAAGAGTAATTCAAGCAAGCTGCAGTTTTAAAAAACTGCATTGATGGGAGAAATCATTTTGACCTAAGGAAAGGAATAGTAATGATCTCACTTAATCTCCAGTTGTACAAATATTCTCCCACTAAAAGTCCAAGAGGTCATTAAGAAGCATGGCACATGTAAAGAATATAGAAGTGCAGCAAAGAGTTACCTGCATGGCCCGGACATATGTGGTAATGTTCATTTGGTATAATAAGTTAAAAACAAGCAATATAAAATAGTCTAATTTTCTTTAGTCGGAAGAAAAATATAGGCTTGCAAGAAGACTGAAAATCTCAGCACATCAGCTGAAGTAAAAAAATTGACCTGTCTATCTCAGGCCACTAAGGCACCATGGACTCTGCCACATCCCTCCCCAGCGCAGTGAAACAGGCCAGCAGCTTAGGGTAGACCAGATGCATACCTCTCCTCTTCTAAATTAAAGAAAACAGCTTGTGTGCCTTTGGGGGAACAGGTATGGTGGAAATTTAATTTCATTACATTTAACTCTTTTAGAAAGTCAAAACATAAAACTGACTTGGAAAGAGAGAAGAGGTAAGATAGTAAAAATGGAAATACTTGCTCTATCGCTAAGGAAATGTAACTCATTGCTTTCAAGTTCATGCTCTATGTGGCACCAGGAATCTGGTCTAGAAAATTTACCTGTGAAGAGAGAATAATTAATAACTGTCACGCCACTACCAGTGGCCACAGCAGCAATGGTCTCTGTGACACTGGAAAAGTATGCATGCAAAAGAGAGATGAAAAGTGGTGATTGAAATACACAAAAAAGCTAATTTCACAAGTCCTCCTAATTTTAATCTGCTGTCCAAATCCATTTTTAAATGGAAAGAAAAAAAGTTTCCAAGAATCACAGTAATTTATATTTTAAAAGTTCATTTCAGAATTTTAAATTACACATGTAAAACTTAATTATGACCAGAAACACACGCTCTCTGAAATGAAGGCGGAAATATATTCAAGGAGGAATTTGAATGTTTGCACAGCCGTGCTTGCTGAGCTGCCCAGCGGTGTAATTATCTTACATTCTAAAGCAACATAAGCATGAGGCCCATTCTCTCAAAGGCCAGGGCTATGACCTTTATGCACATCCTTGTATATATTTAAATTCAATAAATAGCTTTAAATTATATCATCTGCCCTGGGTCTTATATAGTTTCTAAAAAAATAACATCAGGTATTTATTAGCTTCTCTCTATTCTACTCCCAATGCCTATAATTAAAAGCTATGACCTTGGGAATCCTCAATAAATATTTATTACATGAATAAAAAGGAGAAAAAAAGACTTTAGTCAAATGCTGTAGCCCAAATCATACAGTGAAATACTTTAAAATCCCAGGAAGGGCTGATAATAGAAATTCATCGTTGAATCACATTATTAAGCACCCAGGTGTGCAAGGCAGTGTGTCAGGTGCTGAGCAGAGCATAATGAAATCAGTTTGAAATCAGTTCAGGGCAGCCCTGAAAAGAAAAAAATTATAATTTTAAGTAACATTTGCAGACATAAAATTCTTACAGTCCAGCAGGCATATTCGGCAAAGAAGTAATATGTGCGCTGTTGGGAGTATAAGACTTGCAACTTCCAAGTAGATGCTTTTAAAACATACATGTTTCTCTATGTGTACCTGGGGAGAACTTGATTCTAGAACAGAGTGCTCAGGTTGAACTTAAAGTCAATCTTAGATTGTTTATGGCACTGCTGATTGCATTTCCTTATTTAAAGCTCAATCAGAACTGGTGGCAAAGGCTCTTAGACAACTGGACTTTCACATGCTTCCTACCAAACCCGGCCATCACTTGTCCCCCGGATGAAGCTGGATGCTCTTATACCTACAATGCAGCACGACACTATGTGTCTAAAGGTTGATACAGCCTCTGCCTGGCTTTCTTACGATGCTATATTTGAAATCAAGCCACAGGTGATGAAGTAGCTCAAGCACCCCCTAAAGATGCTCATGTGGAGAGCCCCGTTGGAGAGGACCAGGGTACCCCAGGCGTGACAGCCTGACTGCCCCAGTTTAACAATGAGTTTCAGCCATCAAGGAAGTGGTTCTTCCATCTCCAAGAGGTCATCGAGTCATTGCTGTGCAGAGCAGAAACAAGTTCTTCAGAATGAGCTCTGGCCAAATAGAAGATTCATAAGCAAAATTAATAATTTCAAAAAGTTCTTCTCTTCAACAATCTATATTTGCCATAACAAGCTGAAATAGGTGTTTGAGTCAACAAGTATATGGAGATAATGTGTAGGCAAATATACACACACATACATACAAATATACACACATACATATGTGTGCACACTACATGTATAAACATGCATGTGTTGATGTGTGCACATATACACATGTGTTGCACGCATACGCATGTATGTACATGCCTGTGTATGCTATGCGTGCGTGCACACACATACATAGTGCACTGTATGTGCATACATGAGCTCACACATACATCACACACGTTATTTTTCATTTGTTGAGTTACAGGAATAGCTGTTCATTATCACATGGATAACACAGGGTAGGCCCACCAAGGGCACAAAAGGGGTAGGCAAATAATTAGAATGGGGGAATGTTTTTCTGTATTTCCTCTGATTATTTCAGATCTTCTAGTCTTTCTACTTTTTACTTAATGTATTTCTGTCTTTGAAATATTCTGTATTCTGTTAATCTTACACATCAAAAGTTTTAATTTACCATAAGATTTAAACAGCACATGCAAAGTAGAAGGGAAATAGATACGCTAAAAATCAGACTGATACAAACTACAGTTTTCGTTCTTCCACCAACTAGCTGTGCAAAATTACAAATGAATTAATTTATCCAACTCTCACTTCATTTATAAAAGTCATAAAGATTAAAGATTATGTCAGAGACTTAAATAAAATTTATTAAATAACAGGCACAATTATGTTGAGGGACTATCCACTGTTCTATGCCAATTGTATGTTTCAATTATGTATTAATAAAAATATAAATATGAATATATTTTAAAATAATAATAAATATGAAATCAGTTTGAAAATAAAAACTGAACTGAGAATACATAAATTTTACATGGGTGAAAGAGCTGGAACACTTAATGTTAAAGAGTGTCACCCATATTTAATTGAACACTGGGATAGGAAAAGTCAGATAACACACTAGTGGTAGAAAAATTCTCTCCATTTACTCTTCAGAGTTCCCATGAAAATCTAAGATAGGACTCAAGATACTTCAATTGCCACCAATGTTTAGGAGGAATTTTTTCTCCAGAAACTCCTCCATGAACATAAGAGTAAAACTAAATATTTATATAAGCACTGATTTAAAATTTCTTAAAAAGAAATGAACATGATTCATCCTCTCAGACATAGATTCCTAATGTGTCAGTTAAGCAGTATCCTATGTCTTAAAAAACAATGACATAATTTTTCAGAAGAAAATATACAGCATCATTAAAAAATACAGAAGATTAATTTAATGTCTAATAAATTGTTTCCTTGTAAATTTGGGATTTTATCATCACTTTATAAAAGAGACGGTGTCCCTTGAGGATAGACAAGACAAATTTAATTACCACAAAGAAGAAAACCAAAGGCATTATCCTTCTGTCTGCATTTACCCATGGGGATCTCACTTGTATTCCACTTTAGTTTGTTTTCTCAATTTCACATGCCTTCCATTAGAGAAGTTAAATGTTTCTATAGGAAAGTCAGCTCTTAAAATAGTCTGTGACCCTTACTGCAATTTAAAATGCTTGATTTCTCTTTCAGATGCCAGGGCCTGCTTTGCACACTCAGAATCTCTGTTCTGCATGCACCTTCTTCCAGGATGCGGGCACTCGGGAGACCAAGGAAGGAAGATACCTGCTCATTTTTACCACTGCTCACAGTCTCTAGTTTGATAGTTTCTAAAGGTTACTTAGCATCATCTGTTGGTTTACTTACTGAAGGTGAAGGTGGAGAGGGAATAGGAGGATGTGAGTGGTATCAGGTGTTGGGTGGATAATTAAAGAGAAGAGAAGAGGACTGTTACTCTATGCATTACTGGTTGCCCATATCAATGGCACTTTGCTGATAAAGAGAGAATGACTAGCTTTTCCGTTAGAAGACTACCTGGGAAGATAAAAAGCAGACAGCTACCGGAGAACTGATATTGTTCATTGCTATTGCTTGTTACTCTTTCTTCTAATCTAGTGAATGGTCATTTTAGCAACATTAGGAAATGCTTATGAAAAAAATTGCAAAGAGCAGGTACACCTCCCATACTGAGATCAGTAGAGATCTTATCAGCATCCCTGTTTCCTGTATACGTGAAGGCATATGAAACAAAGCGAAGCCCATTTCACAGACTCTCTCATACCCACTTTTTTGATATCATGATAATTTATGCACAACATCCAGATAATGCCATTATTAGATATTTTATACTACAGTCTGATCAAGAGGGTTGTATAGGTTTCTTTGAATGAAAGTTTCCAAATTTATTTATTTATTTTTAGTGATATTGGTTCTCCAATGAATCTATTTCCTTCTGGTACACTGAGGCATACTGAAGTCTTTGCAGATATAATTTAAAGAATTTAAAGTCCTGTTCTTCAAATGTGTGGGTCAAGAGTCTGAAGGAACTCAAGAAGAACTTAGTGATTTGTAGAAGTCATATTAGAATTTTTTTCAACTTTTCGTCAAGTTCTATAAAAGTGATGCAATATTTTTCATATTCACAATCCACCAAAATAGTATATAATTTTACCTCTACCCCCAAGGTACCTAGAAATGCTTGAAATCTTCCCATCTCCCTAGAATTTACCTCTTAATTTTCATATTGCTTTAAATCACCATGTTGTTTTTTCCATTATACAGCCTCTGCCTTCATTCTGATCTCATTATCTCACTCACATGAGGGGGAAATTCTGATGATTCTCTGCAAAAACTGCTACAGTACGTTTTTCCAAACAATGCACAGAAGCACTGTAGGTTGAGTGATGTGATAATCTCTGAGTCAAATCTGAGGGCAAGCAGGCTCTAGATCGTCCTTCAATAGTAGCAGTGAGTGGCCGTGAGAGTCAGGAGAGGTCTGTTAGCTTCCTAAGCAACTCTCAAACTCCGTTTTCTTCACAGCCATCATCTTCTCATGATTAACTCTCTGGATATTAGCTCAATCGGATCGTCTGTGCTTGTTACAGTTGGGATGTTAGAGAATCACCCCTGGATCAAGACTTGCTATGTCTAAATTATGACCAGGCTCTTGAGTCCCAATCGCATAAGACCCTGATATTTGTTTTTCTAATGGACTGTTTTTTTATAGGATCCCAAATAACTGTAATTCACATATCTAAAAACTTAAAAATGGATTAGTGTGAGCTATCTGATATATAACCATATGCCCGTGGTAGTTTGTTTTCAAAGTTGATTTTCTCCCTCCCACTACAATTCAAGAATTTTGAATTTTGGCATCTTTTCTTAGTATTCTTTGAATTTGGGGGTCTAACATAAAACCAGATACATAAGCATAAGCAAAAATTGTTAAATTTATGAGCAAACCTTAAATTAAAATGCAAAGGAGGAAAACTGATTCTTACAGTTAAATTATGTACGTAAAATATTTTACAGCTAGAATAAACTATTACACATTTTCCAGGACGTCCAGAGCAGGCTTTGTCCAACGCACCTTGGCAAGTAAAACTAAAGGTTAAGCAAAGTCCTGCAGGCCCCCGGAGACAGCTGCTGCGTTTATCGTAAAGACAAAGGTCACTTAGATAAAAGATGATCTCCAGAGGCAAGTTTTTTGTCAGAGAAAACTATCAAGGCAGAACAAGGATGTAAAAGGAACAGTTTGTCCCTTTCCTTGAGTTCCCAGGTTCCTCTCCCTTTCCTTTGGCACAGATTATAAATCTTCAATCTGTCCTGTTTAACTTAGAATTGACAATCATGTAAATTGTCCATACATAGGTCATTAAAGTTGGTCTTTTCTCTTATTACTCTTTCTGATATTCATTTGTTTGCTCAACTAGACCAAGAAGAACCACACAGTGAGAGGGGAATTTTCCTCCAACCCCTACAAGTTCACAGTCTGTAGACTATATAAAGGATCTAAATTATATATTTAAATCTTTCATCTAAATCAAATGGCTAAGCTATTCATGAGGTAGTGACCCTTATTTTCAGATCTTGGGATTTTTTGTTTGTTTATTTTAAGGAGTAAGGAAGAAAGGCAGAAATGAAGGCAAGCAGGCAGCAGATAGGAAGGAAGAGAGGGGAAATGTTTTTAAAAATTTATTGTTTATTTCAGTTCTCCCCTAACTTCAGTCCCAGGTTGTGAACCTGGGTTCTTGGGGCGTATGTTGGCTGCTCCTCAGGTATGGCTTTTACACTTTAGCCACCAGGGAATGTCAGATTTTTTATTGGTTTTCTTTTAAAATATTTTTTGTTGTTGTGAAAGCCCCAGTGATGATTCTTTTTGTAAATGATCTCATTTTTGTACCTAGTGACTAAATGTATGCTTTCTAAAGAAAATCACAACTGTGTCTATTATTGACAAATTTCCTCAGTCATATCATTTAAAACACTAATAATCTGAAGTTGCTTGAAATGAAATAACCTCGGTGGTGTTCTGCTAAGACAAAAAGGAAAGGCAAGATTTCATTGAAAACTCTGCTCCCAGATAGCCAATATTCAGAAGGAATACTTTCCTTTTCTCCCTAACTCAATTCAAAGTTTTCATGTTTTTTAGATTTTCCCAGAGTTTTTCACTGCTTCCCAAATAAATCTGAATGACAGAATGCATCCATTTGGAACCAGCATAGATGCATGAAACCAACACTCTAAGAAGGCTGTTGTTGGACTTGCTTTGCTCTTCCAAGATCCCTCAAAAGGAGCAAAGGAAACTTGGGAGGTATTCTACAGTCTTGTATTTTTCCAGTGGAGGAGATGGCGGCCGAAGTCAGTGACTTCTGAAGTATGAGGTACAGTCACAGTGATTGAATGAACTGCAGGAGCAGGGCAGGAAGGTTTCATTAACATAGTGGAGAAGAGCAATTAGATTCAATTAACCACTTAAGGACTGCCTGCCCTTTGAAATTACTTAAATCCTTTGTCCCCAGGTATCTCATCAGTAAAGTTCTTATGGCCTCATGTAGTTTAAGGAAAGAGAGATAACATTTATGAAGTACTGAACACACAGTCTACCGTTTATTGAGTACACAGCACGCTATTTTTTTTTCATTTTTGTCCTTAATAATTAAAGATGTTGTCTATGTATGGCATAAATACACAATGTGTCTCAGGAGGCAGACACCTTAACTGGGGACACTTGCAAATCTTTATGGGGAGATAATCCTTGGGATGATTTAGGAAATTTAAATTTAACCTACCACCTTCAAGAAGAGGTTATTTCTGAGGTCACAGGAAGGAGAGAAATTGTTTTCTCTAAAGTTCAGAGAATACCTTTTCCCAAAACATAGTTGAAAGGGGAATTGTCACTAAGAATAAGAAGAATCATTTGCAAGTCAGTGGAATGTATTCTTTGAAAAATATACACACACATATATGTATATGTATATATAACAAGTCCTTTGAAAGTAAGGTCTAAAATGTTTATTTTCCTAAGTGGAAAAAGGCACAATCACAGCTCAAAGCACACTGAAATCTAACATGGAAGCTGGATAACCTGACAATAAGCAGAGGAGACACTGGTAGGGAGTCTGAGACTGCACAGGGCAAGGCCATGAGGCACATTTAACAATTTGCTGAAGTGATCAGCCAGGATAGAAGGGTCTGAGCTGATTGCAGAAATTCTTTGATTAGCAAGGGGAACCTCAAGGCTAACCCAGTAAAGGTAGCTTGGAGATCACTTACCAAGGAAAAGGGGACTCTGTGCACTGGATGGCCACAGAAGGAAGAGCCAGGGGCAGCTCTGTCAGAGGTGGAAACGTGGATTCTACTGGAAATCGGAGGGGAGTACAGAGGGAAGTGAAGAGTATGTGGCTAATTTGGGAAAGCTGAATTAAGTGTGTTGCTCCCATGGAATGTTCATCACCTAGGTGAGGAAAGAATATTAACTTACATTCAACCACAAATGTGTTCATCGACTTACCCAATATTTATTGTATACTTACCCACATCTTGAGGAAACTGGGACAGGAGAGAACCAAAAGGAACCCTGGCTCTTCTAGAGCTTACATTCCAGTGCGGGAACACAACGTTGAGTAATAAGCCAATTTAGACAGAAGGTGCAAGTAAGAAAGGCTAGTTGGGTGTTGACCAAGAAATAATCAAGATGTAATATAATCAAGAGGTATTTATTCCAGAATTGGAATCCATCACGATCACAGTCCATAACCAAGGAGGGAGCCCCAATGTGCACCCACAGGGTGAGGGAACGGAGGAGTTTTAAAGGGTCAGACAAGGCTATAGAGAGATGGCCTGAGGTTAGGGTATTTGTAGTTAAACTTTGAGATTGATTCCTAAGTATCTGATTGGTGAGTGAAGGTCTTCAGACAGAGGACTACAGCTGTCACCATCTGCAGATTATCTCTTGGTTTTTTGGTAGTCACAGAATGACTCAGTCACTTGTTTGGATATTCACGTGACATCTGAACAACTGAGAGACAAGAGGGTGTCTGCTTGACTCAGAATGGCAGACGATATTTTAGACAGAATTGTGAGGGAAGCTGGTTCTGCTAAAGTAAATGAAATGAGTTCGCCTCTAGGAAAGAATGGAGCTAAGGAACTGTGCATCTGATTCTAATGAGCTGAGGACATAAGAGCCACCTTAGACTGGGTCTTTCATGGACTGTGGCTGAAAAAAATAAAATAAAATGAAGTTCTAGAAAATAACAAGTGGAATATGCACTAGTTTTTGTTCGACCGCTTATTTGACTGTAAGGTAATCCGTATTTTACATACACATAGATACAACCTTGAATAATTTTTCCGTCTGGACACAATATTTGATTCAGACTAACCTTATATTTTATTGGTGAGTTTGAATGTCTCGTTTTTTAGACTTGAAAATTATATGAAAATAGCTACTGATCTTGCAAATATATATGTTATTAACAATATGCTAAAATAGATATAAACAATTTTTGTATAGGATATTCTTATCCAAAATTTTCTGATTATGTTAACAGTAAAATTGAAATTTCCATAGAGCTTTCATAATTTTCCACTTACCACTCTGTATTTGATGTTTCTCAGTGTGACTCAAATTATACCTTAGCTGTATGTAAGATGCATATGCATACTACTTTTTATATCATTTGAAAATTCTAAAAATACATTTTTATAGTGTTGTGAGAAGTTAAGATTCCAATGAAACATTAAACAACAAATTTATCCAAAGCTGAGTTTTGTTCCTGTAAACCATAAATGTGAACATGTAAATTCAATGATAACACCAGAAAGGATTCCAAAGAGAAATGCGTTAGTATTTCAACAATAAAATGTTCTGTAGGAAATGTGATTTTAACTTATGATAGCTAATCATCTGTTTCCTCTATAATACATACAGAGACTACCTCACAGTGAAAACTTCTTTTTTACAGATATTAAATGACTAAATTGCTTTCGTCATCTAAATTCAGTGTATATTTTGAATTATAATAGTTGGTATGATATAAATATAAAATGGACAGTTTTCTTTTTATCTTTACTTAACAGAAGATATTTCTAAGAAGCTTCTGTAAATGCAAAATTTTATGATAATGGAAACAGAAATATTCTTTATAAAATGGAAATGTAATGGAAAAATTAAAGAAAATGACTCCACAGGCACATGGATAGCTTAACCTCAGGGAGGAAAGCAGACCTGGTTCACTATTTGCTCCTTTTACATGTGTCGTATGTCTCCCTGGTAAGTATGTTCGTTAAAGGAAAGACAAGTGGAAGGTGAGAACAAACAAGGGGTCGTGTGAACTGGATATGTTTCATCTGATACTCCTGTTTCACTGATATTATCAGGACTTCAATAGCAGCCTTAATTATATGATGCATCTAACAATAAAAATGAATAAATTGCACCTGCTAAAATAGCATTTTAAGATAATTGTTTAGTTTCAGTAGAGAAATTAAAACAAACATGTGCTGAGCAAAAATGCTCCCTAGTATTTCTTCACAAAATCTTGGAGATTCATTTTTACAAAGAAAACTATAACCTATACACCTCTCACTATTGATTTGGTATTTGTATGGAATATTGAAAAGAGGAATGTGCGAGAAATATTATATATATTTAAATAGAGATAAATAATAGAGAGGTAGATAGAGATAGATTACAGATATAGAGAGATGATAGAGATGATAGAAAGAGACTAAGGAGTTCTTGACTTTCAGGCATTTAGAAACAAAAAAAGAGGAAATATGTTAAAATGTAACTAAGATTTTTAATTTCATACATACCCCAAACACACAAATAATCGAGTCATTATCTAACTTAAAATACAGATTCAGTAAATGTTCATTGTCAAATAATGAATGAATTGATACTCCTTTGTTACATCTTTCTCTATTTTGCCCATTACCATAAAAATTTATTTCCTCCATTTACCCTTGACATTTTGATAATTTGACAGTGGTGATGTTTTGATCGAAGAACCCAGTGGAGATCAAGTAGCATAAAGAATAGGGATCACCAGACATGAAGACTATGTGGAATTTGCTAAGAAAATGTGATGCATTTTAGCTAATAGTCATTGATTCAGTTGCTTTGAAGAAGGCTCTGGATTCAGAATGTATCAAATTCATCTGGAAATTTTTTTATTACAGTGTTGTGTTATAATACTCATCATACTATGGTATAGATATTTCTATTTATTTTCCCCATTAGTGGCAAAATTTTAGAGAGAAAGGAATGCATACTGTTTATCATTAAACTCCTAAATCCCAGTTCTTAACACATATTAAATATTTAATCAGCATATGCATAAGTTAATGAAAGACAGCAGCTTTAAATTCACATAATTTTAAAGATCTAAACAACATTAGAATCTCCTATCTTAACATATTTCCAGGAATACACTACATACTTATTAAAAATTTTAAACTCAAATGTATTATTAAGCTAAAATCTTCCCAAAAAGTTAAGATTCAAACCAAGTATGCATACTTCAAATTCAAAAAATTGTCCCTGTGTACCATGCTAACAAAACTCCACGAATGGAAAATTCTTCATCCTGAGTTTTATTTAGAATTCCATATTAGAAAGCTGAACTTGTACGAAAAATTCATGGCTCTTGTGGGTTTTTTTACTGTGCTTCTCAACTTCTCTCCAGCAACTGTTATTGTCAAAACATTGCAACCAGAAGAATTGTCATTATTCTTAATTTTTAGCTTGGGTCTCCCATGGGCATAAAAAAAAACCCAGCTCATCAGCCATTTCATTATAACTTACTTCCTCAAATTCTAGAATTTATCATTTTACTCTAATGCTTACATCATTTTAGAATATTTAACTTGCTACTGAAAAGTTCAGCCATCCATTTCTTATTAATAAATATCTTTACCGAGGTATATCATAAATTACTTAGTGAAATAACCTTCACACAGATAAAAGAAAAACTGAATTTTTCACTATTAATAATGCTGTTACTACTACTTCCAAGGTAGACGCGGAGGCAGGAGTAGGACCTGGGGCTTCTGGGAAGGTCTCTGAATTGAAAAATCCCCGCAGGAAATGAAACTACCGACCTTAGCGGGAAGTGGAGCAGGAACAGCGCAGTATCCAGGAGGACCAATCAAGGTGGGCAAAACAGGCCAATCAGAAGTGCAGTGCTAGAATGCCTCTCATTAGCATGAGAAAGAACAAATAGGAAAAGGATTTCTGAATGCTTCATTAGCATACTGGGCCCGCTACACCAATCAGGAAGGTGGGGGAGGCTTTAAGGTGATAAAGATCCGTAGAGGAGGCACTGGCCTGGCTCTCAGTGCTGAGAGCTGCTTGTTTGCTGATAATAAAACCCTCCACTGTGCTTACCTCGTGCCTGACGCTCACCCCTCCCAAACCTTAAGGCAAGTACCTAGCGAGGTATTGTTACTTGCTCCTCTAAGTGGTGGACGACTGGGCGACCACCTATGCTGAAAACATCTGGTAACAATAGTATATGAAACAATATTATATGGAACTACTATAACGATTAATATATAAAATATTATGACTATTAATATGATGTGAAAAGGGGTGTAATTATACTGATAACTATGAATATGTAGAGGCGATTATCTGAACTATTAATCACTTTAATATTTTATAATTATTAGAACTATTATTGTTATAACTTTTAGTATTATATGAAAAATATTAAAAAGTTTAGCCAAGAGAAATACTTAATGATGTAACTTGTCCACGCTAATGCTAAAATTCTTGGTCTAGATATAGAAATTAAAAGTACTGACTAAAAACATTGAAAAACAGAGAGATACTGACACCTTGCCCAAACAGGTATCTGGTCTTTGACTGAGGCTTCAGAGAGAGGACCTCTAAGTCCTTAGAGCGTCATAGCTGATAGGAATGTCTGTTTGACTTGGGGCCACCATTCTAGGGAGGCTAATGGAGGAATTGATGGCGGGGACTCTGAGAGTTACGGCATCTGTTTGGTATCTCTTCAGCCTCTGGAGGAACCAAGAATGAAACATTCAACCACACAGCTGATAAAAATTCCGGGGATCTTCCAGGAGGCTTGGGTATGTGTCCTTTGTTGACTGTATGTTTATCGTCACTCATCATGCCAGAAGCCAAATGCTGTCCATAACTCTACAGGAAAAGTGTGTCTTGGAGCTTTGAGTTTGGAAACCTCTCCAGTCTGCTCCATGCATCTTGTCCATGGTTTGAGTTTCATCTTTATTCTGTCTTTAATAAACCATCACCATTATATAATTCTGTGAATTCTAGCAAACTACCAAATCTGAGGGTGACTAGGGAAGCCTAGAGCTCTAAGGTTAGTGATGGAAGTAAGGACAATTCTATGGTCTGAGTTTCCTCTGAACTTTCAGGCACTAGGTATTTTTACTGGATGATGTCAGAATTATCTAGATATTTGAAACTAGTCTTGGTAATAATGATGAGTGCAATGAGCATAACTAAAGATAGTTGATTTCATAATATGAGTCAAGCAAGTATAGCAATTCAACCATGTAGATAGTTTATTCTTAATTTATTTCTGAATAAAATACAGGTTTTCACTTTTTTAATGGCAAAGATTTGAATCAAGGGGCAAAAAATGTTGAATAACTGCTGATTTGTTCATAGGTATTTTGGAGAATGAAATATTACCTTTCTCTGCAAAGTAAAAATAATCTCAACCCATATTCATTAGCTAAGGCAAATATTCTTAAAGAATGAGGACAATTAAAGGCCTTACAAATAAAACAAAGTGAAGCAAAGTTGTATTCAGTAGGCTTTTACCTTAATAAAAATAAAGGAAGATCTTCAACCTGAAGGAAAATGATACCAGATAAAACCAGTTTCAAGAGAAATGAGGAGTATTGGATAGTAAATATATGCATGCATAGTTTTATCTTTATGACTTTAAAATATGTATATTATTAGAGAAAAAGCATAGCATTTTCTTATGGAAGTTATAGTACATATGTTAAATATATCATAAAACCTAGAAGAGGTAAAAATATTGTAACTAAGACTCCTAATTGTCTATAAATTAGGACAGTATTCATTCTTTAAAAAAAATACTATGCAAATTTGCAAGGATGTTTTCATCAATAGACTAAGAACTAAATAATGCAAAAGGAACAGATGCAAATCTAATAGGTAAATTTAATTAGAATGTGTGCATATACTTATATTTTTAAAAGAAGAAAATTAAGAAAAAACAAGAAGTAGAATGTTTAATATATGATATATAGCAAAATCACAGAATTGAATGGGCCTGGTTGGGGGGGAATGTTGTCAGAATGAATGAAAATGCAATTGCTTTGATCTGATTATATTTCCGAAGCCCTATACCTATCAAAAGTAGAACATTAATTTATATTTGCATGGTCTATTCACAAAGATAGACTGCTCAATGTGTATTATATGTGTATTATATATTATACATGTGTGTTTATATACATAAAACTTTAATAGCAGGATTGAAATAGTAATTAGTATGCTCTGTGAAATCCCAAAGCACACTCTTAAGTAATATATTATTCTGAGGACATGAAGTAAGAATGTCAGCTTCTTAATAATCATGGTTTTACTTGAATATAACAACTTTCTATATATTGAATTTAAATTTTTTTTCAGTTTGTAACTCTCACTCTCTTAGAATCTTTCAAATATATGATGTAATGCTGTTAACTACAATCAGCATGCTTTCCTTTTCTTCCCCAGACTTATTTATTTCATACCTGGAAATTTGTACCTTTGATTCCCTTTATCCATTTCTTGAAAACCTCCCTCATCCATCTACCTTGCCCTGGTAAGCATGAATCTGTTCTAAGGAAATCTTCAGTACAATATTCCTCCCTGTATTTCTTCTCTAAAATTTTGTCTGTATAAATAGAACTAACATTTATATGAATAACTCATTGTAAAAGCGTTTCTAACAGTGGATGTTATTAAATTAGTGCATAAATTAGTGGATCGGGGATTTGTGTTCAGTCCTCAATTCCCTAGAATATTGCTTCAGAAGGGCACATTTTAATTTGCATTGTCCTTCATTTGTTAGGAGTTATTAGGAGTCTGTCTCCTACCCAAATCTATGTTCTATGCAGAAGGCACTCTGTCAGTCTTTCTCACTATTTCTAACGCCCAACAAAGTGCTTTGTAATGATGATTTGTTGTTTTTTTCCTGTGTTCCTCTTTACTAAATAGAAGTTTTACTATATTTCTTTCACATTCAAGGGATTTATACTGTATGTAGAACTGACTGGACCAGAAATAATCTTTAAAGGAAATCTAGAATACAGCAACCTTTTGCCTCGACAGGCAAGCATTGTCCTGTGATAGGACACTCTGATAACAGTAATAAAAGGTGAAATGTAGCTTATCTTTTGCTAAAGTAAAGTCAACCCTTGCTGTGAAAACTCAGCATGCAAATTCATTTAAAGCTTGATTTGAATCTATTTGGAGTACTAACCCAGACAATTGAGGGATATTTTTTAATCTTCCCTTTTTTTCCTTCTATGTTAAAAGTTGCTCTAAAATTATTAACAATTAATATTCCTTTGCTTATTTTTTCCTATAATATAACTGATAAAATATTTAAGTAACATATAATATATTTATATTTCTAATTAAAAATTAGAGAAATCAACTCCATGAGCAAGTTTAAATGAAATCACCATCTATTTTTATATTTTTCATTTTTAAAAAATGTTTCCTTATAAGATCCCTAAAGAGAAATCTACTTGCACATTGCAAATCTCGTACCAAATAATAATTTTCAAAATAAGATGTAATTTGAGGCAAGTATCAGGTCTCTTTCGATATTCCAGAGGAAATATTTTTCTAAATCAAATAAAATAGTAATAACTAGTATATAGAACTGTTCTAATTAAGTGCTGTATTTCATGTGTATACGTGTCCACACATGTATTTAAATTTTAATTAAAATATCAGCACAGACCATGAAATATTAATTTATTATGATATGTGAATGTTTCCCTGTGAATTTTTCATTTCCTTTAAATGCTGTAAAATCAGGTTCCTCTTTATATTTTCCCAGAGAAATACAACTTTATGACTGATTTTGTTCCTTAAATGAGCTTTCTAAATTATAGTTCCTTGGATCCCATCCTAGTTTTTTTCTCTTTTTTTCCGGTGATCATATCTATTCCAATATCGTCAGCTAAAGTCACCCAACTTTGTACTGAATTCTGTTAGGCTGGCCCAGGGACAAAAGCAGCAGCGGCCATGCCCGGGAAAGGCCAAGCCCGGGAAAAAGGTGGATGACGTCAGAATAAGGGATGCAACCCCCACACCTGGATTCACAGGGCCAATCCCAATCGCGACATGGGAAGCCCGCGAAATTCCTCTGCTTAAAGAGCCGGTGCCCCTTTGTTCTGCTCGCGACTTCCCAGCCCGCGACTTCCCGGCCCTCTGCGGACTTGGGAGTTTCGCCCGGGTGTGCAAACCCCAATAAAGCCCTGGCTATTTGACATTTTTTGTCTGATTGAGCTTTTCTCCTCGCGGAGCCCAGAAAAACCTTACAAATTCCACTTTCAAGTGTCCATATGTCTTACATTCTTTTTACTCAATTGTGACAGCAAAACCGCAAACACAAGGCAACCAGAATTGATGATCACTGTATTACGCAGCCGTAATTCAGGAGCACAAGTCAGAAGGGGAGGAGAGACGAGAAAGACAAGCAGGGGCAGGCTGATAAGAATTCAGACCTCATTGCAGACAGGGCTGATGAGAGGCCACAAACTCCAGAAAGGGTTCCCACCAATCAGATTAAGTGTCGGGGGCCACCAATCAGTGATGTTAGAATTAGGAATCAGAGCTGAGCCTTACTGACCGGTTCCAGTGAGTGTGCAATGCCGACCTTGAACCGGGCTCATCAGATGTTAACTATGGTAAAATTAGCGTTGTGGTTTTCCCCACTGTGGGCAATCTGGGAGAATTGTGGGTACTATGCAAGCATGGAAACTGAGTTACTGAAACTTCCCACCTCTTTCCAGGAAAAATCTATCCTAAAACACCCCTAGGTGGAGCCAGAAATACCTCCAGGTGGAGTCAAGGGCTGGAACTAAGCCAAAACCCCTATAAAGATCCAAATCCCTAGAACTCAGGGTCACCTCCTCTGGGTCAACCTACCCTTGGTCCTGGAGGATGCACTCTCATTTTGCCAACATCTCCACACTTACTTTCGCTTTGTCACTTTACCAAGATACTATTTGCTTTACGTCTCCTGAATCCTGGTGACACTGTGACCTGCCAGGAGTGTCTTGGGGCAAATCTTCACCTCGAGATTCAAGAAGCCCAAATCCTGCCATACCAACTCGAAGCCATCTCTATACCACAGAATAATATTTCTAACTCATAGTGCTCCTGCTGTGTTATTCTGCACAAGTGTTTGATTGCTGATTATTTTTTTTAACTAAAGTTTCTTACCTTCAAGAAAAGTCATCACTAAAAATCTCTGATTTGTCCTTACCCTTACTTTTCACTATATGCCTTTAAGAAATCTGTTTTCTTGCCAGAAGCATGTGTATAGATCTGTGGCTTGATCTTTTAAGCGCACCTAACCTTTTGAGATTTTATCTGTGTTTTAACATTAGTTTAGTGAGCTTTCCATCCTGAACATACCAGAGAGGAGACAGACATCCTGTAAGAACCCACAAACCTTTTCTTTGGCTTCACTTATGTGTCTGACTACTAGAGATGAATAATAATTTCCCTCTCCTTTCCTAGGGTCTCGGCTGAGAAGCAACCTGTAGTGAAAAACAGACTAATAGGCGAAAAATAGTCCAAAGTTTAGTAGCATGTATACCTCCTGGGTAATTGGGAGAGACCCAGTAAAACTAAGCAACTCCCAGAAAAGGCCCAATTCATTACCCTAAAAACCATCTTCAGCTAAAGATAAAAGGTGCCAGGGAAAGGGGAGGGCCAGTATTCTGGGGTTTCCAGGAAGGGCACAGTGAGCAAGGGCGTGGTTGTTATTCAGATGTTTGTTTCTGCTTTCTCCTTTGATTAGCTTTCTAGAGATTAGGTCATCTTCCTCTTCCCCAGACTAAGGGAGAAATACCCTTGCAAATGGAGATTTCCCTCATAAAAATAAATGTTTCCTATAAAGGGCAGCTTCTACAAAATTTTTAGAGCTTTTCCTATGTCTGCTGTTTCTTAAAAATAATCAGCCTAAAAGTAATCCTTATGCCAAATAGCCATCTTTGGGGTGGTAAATTTTGTTCTTCTAAATAAAAATTCAAAGTACTGAAGCTAGAAAACTATCTTATTCAAATATGCTTTCCTAGGGAAACTAAGACTGTGATAAGTAGCAGAACATCTTAAAAACACTCAAATATGTATTTGCTGAGTAAATGAATAATGGAGCAAGTACATAAAAAGTGAAGGAAACAAACAACATCAAAACATATACAAATGCATTAACCATCAAAGAATTTTACTTTGTTGGTAATCATATATTCTGCAAAATATTAGACACAGTCTCAAAGAAATTTAGTAAGATAAATACATTATTTTTGAAAACTTTTTCTAGTAATTATCATTTAGAACCAATGATTTATTTGATCATAAAATCCATACACAAAATTGGATTACAAACAGGGTTTAGCTGAGCTCCGTAGAAGACTAAAATCAAGTTGTCTGAGCATGGCTTCTCATCTGACTGCTCAATTGGAGAAGAATCTTTTGGTGATCTTGCAGTTCTTTGCATGCAATCTATTATCTTGCCCCTTGAGACTGAAGGATTTTCTTGCAGGCATGGACCGAAGGCCACCTTCAGTTCCTAAAAGTCAAGCTTAGTTTTTTGTTTTGTGGGATCCACATTATCACTCATGTCTTCAAAATGGACAAGCAAGAAGAGACTCTGTCAGCAAGACAGATAACTCTTACGCAATATAATCTTACCCTGCAATCATGTGCAGCCTGCCCTGTCTGGTCTGCATCTGTCATCTGGTTTTCTGGAGTTAGGTACAATGACTGGCACACAAAGCACATCGTGTGTCCAGTGCCATACACTTTAATGAGCAATCAAATGAATAAAGGAGAAACATGGCTGAGAACATTCAAACAGGTATGCATGCATATCTAGCTAGCCTATAAAAACATAGAATGCAGATGTTTGCTACAAAACCTTGTTGCAAAGTAGCCAATGAGAGCTGAGAGACATACCAGAATTAAAGAGAATTTAGGAGGAGTTTATTAGCCAGCGGCTGTAAGGGGGAAAGCATCAACCCAAATCATATAGTGTTACAAAGTGACCAACGAGATCACAGGGATATGTCAGAATTTTAAGAGATTTATTCCTGCCGGTGACTGTATGGGTTTCACCCAAATCATACAGTAATTTGTGAAAGCAACTCAGGGTTTATATAGACTCACAATGAGACACAGGGAAGAAAAGGCAGTTGATAATCTGCAACTATGGTTGTTACAGGTTCCCATAGTAACGTGTTTGACATTTTCTGTTATCTAAAATTCTCATTCTGCACGTGGATTCATCTGGGGAGGCTCCAGGAACAGAACGGCTCGTCCTTGAGCCCCCAGGTGTGTGGGGGTTTTGTGCACAAACTGGACCACACAGTTATCTCAACGCTGATCACCTAACTGAACTTTCTTATTCTGGGGGCCTCAAGGCTGGCTTGTGAGCTAAGAGTGACCCAGTAAGTAAAAGTCTTCATTTTCTTCCAATTCCCTGTTTCAATAGCCCCCAACCCAAATAGTGTAGGGTATTTATAACTTAGTTTTTCCATGTGTCCCAATGTATGTGGTAACAAGTGATTATTATAAGTGGTTTACAGAAGTAGAGATCACACCTTAACGTAGAGGTCACACCCTAAAAGTCTTAAGCTCTCTTGTTTGATATTTAACTTCTTCCCAGGTCTCAGCAGATTCACAGAAACCCCTCCAGCCAAGGTCTTGCTGGGTGGGTCTAAGGTTTCTGTTTCACTGCCAGAGGATTCTCTAGAAAGCGGGGACCCCAGGGCTTTGTGGTTTTCAGAGTAACCCAGCAAAAATGAGGTTTCTCTAGCTTCTTGTTTCAACCTCAGGGTGAAAAGATACCCCAAGAAGCAGAAGAAAATTCCCTTAAGTGTTTTCTAAATAGATCTTAATAAAAATGTGCGCAATAAGTCAATAAATCCAGTGCTCAAAATTATTATAAAAGAGTGGAATGTGAGCAAATAAAATTAGCTGCTGAGAAAATTAGCTAATAATTTACATTAAGGATTCATAATATAAATTAGGAGCGGCAAAGAACAGAATATACAAATTTGAAAAGAATGTGAATCAACATAATATTAATATTACTTTGAATTCATTTGACAGATCTCCAAAGGTTTCTTCACAGCCAGGGGGTAATTTCTGCCTGAAAATGACAGACATTTAGAACTTAATATATATTCCTCTAGAGAACATAATTCCTCCATGAGAAAATATAGATCATCTCTTTGCATTTGTTCCTTTTTCCCTTTTCATTTTATCTTATCAAAGAAACTACATGTTAAATAGCCAAGAAATACAAGATGGCCCATTTATACAAATGTAAGTCAGTTATTTTCTTGAATATTCAATGTAATTTTATTTAAATATATTTTAATTTTATTCTTCAAATTCATCTTGTAGGAATCAGATTAATTCAACATATTCTCCCCAAACCTCATGTTATTCATTCTTTTTTCTACTTTTAAATTTCTTAAAATTAATTTTATTATTGCATGATTTTAACACAGCTCAATTACTGGGAAAGTGTAATAAAAAATTTTTAATGTAAATTTTAAAAATGTATAAAAATGTTATCTACTAAATCTCCAGCAAACTAAGGCATTCCAAGTCCATGGGTAACCAGAAAAATACTACTCTTGAATTTGGTATTTGATTAAAAAGTGTCACTAGCCTGAGTCAGCCAAGCTTTGGTCTATTAACTTCAAGCCAATAGTCCACTCCTAGTAAACCATCATCAGTGCCTCCTGCCTGACTAGAGCAGAGTATGGATTTCCCAGGATGCTTTTTTCAGGAGAAAATGAGGAAAATATACTTTATTATTTTTTCAGGAAAAACAGGAGTCACAAAATTTACAGGAGATTACCTGGGACTAAGAAGTCATATCATTTTTAAGTATATGCTGCTTTGCGTGTGCCAAAACACACTTAACAATTGACCTAAATTAAAGCATTGATCTTGATAATTTCTTCCAATATCCACTAAAACAAAGTACAGAATTTTTTTTCTTATATTGTCACCACAATATGCCCAACATTCAGAACAAATACAGTCGCTTGATATTTATCAAACACTACCTATTTGATATATTTATGTGATCTTTTTTATTTCAACCAATGGGAAAATTCTCATAAATTTATTGGTGATTATTTCTGGTAGTAGGACTAGAAAATATCTAATTTTCTCTAGGTAGCAGATGGGGTTCTCACATTACAATTTTAATCTTCCAAAATGTAGCTTTTCCATAAAAATTTAAATTTGACTTTAAGAGCCATTCTGCCTCCTTACAGAAACAAAGACCTATTCAATTCCAGGAAAACTCAGTAAGTTGTATTTTTTCCAAATTCATTTCAAGTTTGAAAGTCTTTGAAGTGAAAATGAAAACTCAATCAATTCATTTCATCCCAAATCATCTTCTTCCTCTTATGAATCTCTGTTCACCTTTATAATCCTGTTGATTGCAGTCACTGGACCTTGGTCACTGGTATTCTGCACTTAGTTTCATTCATCCTCCAAGATCCAGTAAGACTATCACTGCAGATGCTCAGAACAGGCCTCATCAAGAAGTGCCATTGGCATAAATATTGTTTAAAATGAAAGTCAGTTGAGACCCCGCAGACTCAGGAGAAACTGTTATCATTCCCTTAAATACCTAGGAAAGTGAAAATTGAGTTATTACCCAGATTTAAGATTATCTAAACAAATTATCATTCTTTTGGAGAAATCTATCTGTACGACAAGGCAAACATGTAAATAAAAAACATCTGATTTTTTGTCATCTGAGTTATCCTCTTCACTTCCTGTGAGTCCTCATTCCTCTGTCCTTGAAATTCTACCTCCATATCTTGTTCCTTAGTTCAAGATACATACCTTCTCTCTGCCACTGAAAATGGAATATTCAGTCTATGTAGATTCCCAGTACATATATAATCAAGCTGGTATTTTTCTCCCGCTAATCTGTCTGATGTTTTTTGGATGACTGATCAGTATGAAAGAACCTATAAACGGAAGGAAAATTTCTCCTTCACTCCTACATTACTATGCTGCTTATTTGTTCATAGTTACTCTTTAATCTGGTGCAAGATGGAAGAGGTCTACAGTTGCTTACTGACCACACCTGTGGAAGAGAAGTCCAAGACTTGACTCTCATTTTGTCAAAAATGATCTGGTGTTGCTTCCCTCACCATGTCCATGAAAGTGCTGCCTTAAGACGTATGAGTCAACTTTGAGAAACTTACCTCTGTAATTAAAACTATCTCTGTGCAGGGGTCAAAGGAAAACATTCTCCATTTCCCCAAGGTTGTTCACAAGCCTGATGAAAGAACAGTTAGCATTAAGCACAATTAGTAAGGGAAAAGCCCAGATTTAATAATAATATACTTATGGAGAACTTACATGGTGGTAAAGTCTGAGGGTGCTGGGGCAAACACATTTATGTCTCTCAGGGGTGAGAGGAGGGGATCTCCAAGTACAAAGAGGAATGACTCATCCCTACTTTTAGTCTAAAAATATAAATAACTCTCTTTTCTACATTCTTCTGGAAAATAGGGGCAAAAGACCATATGCCTTGATGAGGAGAAAGGTGGAGGCCCAGGGAGTAGCAGATGGCTTCTTTGATTAAAGTTTAGCAGAATAAGACCTTTTCCTTTGCATCTGGGGCTGTACTTCAATGTCCTTGGTTTTTCATGTCAGAGTGGGACACGTATAAGAGAACAATTCCGAGGACCTTGGGCTATCATATTTTAGTCCCATCAGCTGTTTCTTCCAATTCTCTATCCACTTACAAGTTTGAATTTTTCTTTTTTAGAGCTATAAACCAAAGTCTCTCAACATTGCGTAGTACTCCCAAAGCTCGCAGGGCATTTGAAGTAATCCACACTTAATCTTCAATATCTATTTGTTTCTTTATTTTCACTTTAATTATGTTTTTGTATAAAATTTCCAGTGCATATAGTATGTTGCTATGGAGTTGCATGCATATCATTTATAAATAAATGTATATTGAATGGAAACAAATATGTCACATTAAAGTATGCCTTTTATCATAGTATTACTTCAGAGTGATTATTTTTAAGAAAAGAGCAGACATAGGAAACACTGAAAAGTGAGTAGAAAATACACTTTTGCAGGAGAAATTTGCATTTATAAATAAAATCTCCATTTGTAAGGGTGTCTTGTCTTGCTTTGTGTACCAGGAAGAGAAAGATGACTAAATCTCTAAAATTTCTTGTCAATGAAAAATGATAATAGATTTAAATATTCAAGGCAGCCATATCTAATATTTTCTAGTAAGCTCCATAACTGGCCTTCTCTTTCCTGCAGCCTAGCATCCTTTTCTTCAGCTTAAGATGGTATTTAAGGTGAAGGCTTGTGTTTTGGGGGAGTTACTCAATATTACTAGTCCCTCCCATGCATACAGGATGTACATGCTATACTGCATTACTATTTGTTCTGTTATCTTTTATTATAGACTATTTCTCAGACAAGAACTTAAGAAGGCAGAGTGAAATTATTTTTCCTCCCATACAACTTCCATTATTATCTATGTGAAAAATCATAAGCTTGTAAGCTTTCTCTTTTTATTTATTCATCAGTTTTACATAGCAATATCTCTGTTGCTGCATATTATTTTTTCACACAAAAACCTATGTTTATTTTATTTTGATGTCAAAGGAGATCTAACTTCTATTGTATATTGAAAACATTTCTACAACCTCAGTTTTGAATTATAGCTTGCATGGATACTAAATAGTTCATCAAATCTCATTTTCTTTATCTTACTGAAAAAGCTGAAGTATCTCTTGATTTATAAATTTCATTTGCAATGAATGCCAACTTGATTTTGCTTTCCTTTGTAACAGACTTGGTCTTTTTGCCTAAGACCTTGAGAATTTGTTTTCATTTATTGTTTAACATCTAATGTTTTTATCAGAATGTGTCTTGATTTTGAAAGCTCTAAGTCAACTGTTCCAGATAAAAGGTAGCCCCTTTAAAGTGAAACTTAAATCATTTAATTTTTAAAAGTTTCATTAATAAATTTGTATTTTAATATTTTAGCATATTTTTTATACAGCAATTTTTTTCTTCTTCTGAGTTCCATTAAAAAATAATGGATTTTTCTTATCTCATAGATTCTTTTCTTTATTTCAAATAATTTTTAGAAGTGTGTTCTCTTTCCTATTTTTCAGTGTCTTTATTTATTTTGGTTATTTTGTATTTTAGTACAAGTAATCAGTTTCTCCTTTTTTTGACTAGCTTTGGGTTTGTATAACTATTATTTATTATATCATTTTCTTTGTTGCTTTGTTTCAGTTTTGTTCATCTATTTTCTGAGGGTTTTTGCTTTCTGTTTTTTGTTTCACATTTCTGAATTAGGATTTTTATCATGCCTGCAATTGTCTATTTAAGAATATTTACTTCGGCTTCAGAAAGTATGCTAAAATTTTATTCTTTTTTGTGTTTGGCTTCTTTGGAAAATGTTTATGATCTGCTACTTTTTTAAATTCTAATATCCTATGTTTTTTATTATTTCGTATTAGTTTTGTAATTTTTTTAGATCACTTTCTGTTTCTACTAGCTTTGTAATATTGTATATTCTTATATCAGATACACTGTGTGAAAAGGGTTGAGGTGGGGGGAGCATACCTCAACCAAGAGTACTCCCTGATCTTAGGTTTAAAATGATTAGAGTGGCTTATATGATATAATATGTTTCAGACATCATTTTATTTGACTGTGAATGATCAAAGCAGATAAAAGAGCACATACCCAAAGAGTAGTTTCCTCAGACACACTTGAAAAATATTAGAAATAAATTGTAGATCACACTCTCATAACCATCACAGAGAACATCGTTGGTCCCAAGATAGGACTTAGCCTCATAAGACAGCTATCAGAATACCCATTAAGTTTCACGGTCAGCAACTCATTACTGTAAATGCAATTTCCTTAGTACCACATAACCACTGTGACTCAACTACGCTAAATGGAACATTTACCAGACCGGAGGGCAAATTTGTAAACATACATATATGTGTATATATGTGCTCTCTTTATGTATATATATATATGTATATATATATATGTATATATATACATATATATATATACATATATATATTGTCTTCTCCACTGATGGGGTTCAGAACAACCCTCCTCAAAATGTGCCACTTTGATATGTGGATTATTTGGAGCTCAAGTCCATCAAGATTCAGCAGAATCAAGAAAAACTTTTACATCTCCTCTATAAGCTACTCTCAATTTCTAACGGAGAGATTGCCTAGATTCATTGAGTGAGTATTACTTACAAAAATATTATCTAGTTAAATGAGTTAAATTCCCCTTGTTTCTCTCCAAGGCTAAATACAGATGTTATTAAACTTCCTCCAGCTCTCACCTATGAAACAAGCATAACTATTAAGCCAACTCATTTATTTTATGTTGCTATAGGAAAGACCCAGTCTTTTCAATAAATAAAAACATCAAGGATGACTATATATGCTTTGTTTATATTACCAAGTCATTTGCAAATTACTGATAACCAATATTTTTAAGATTCTTTTTCAAATCATCCCATATGAGAAAAGAAGCCACAATTGAGAATGATCATCAGATCAATATTTCAGCATTCAAGGAAGGAGATGGGAGCTAATGCTCTGAAGTCTGGCTCAAGGGAAAAGGGGTGAGAAAAGGGTTTTTTAAACTAGAGGTGGTAGGGGAAAGCAACTTGGGGAGGGGATAAGACAAAGTGGAGACAGAATTGATCTTCAATGTGGTCAGAATTCTGAGAAATGGGCAGAGTTCTGGGAAGAGTGGTTGGCATCTACTTTTCCCTTACGTAGTTTGCATGGTCTATGCCATGGTAAGAAGGGTGTGGTTTTTGCTGTTAGAGAGGACAGGTTGGTTAAGGACTTGAGAATTAGTAGAGGAGTGAATACAGAAATGAACTGACACAGGGCGCTGTCCTTATGAAGTTGCATTTATATTACCCAAAGTTACACAATAAATAAAGAAGGTCTGCATAGGTAAGAAAGAACCTGAATGAATCACTGGAGGAAAAAAAAATCTAAAATGCAATCTAAGGTAAACTTCTTGAGAGCTCTGCACACCAGAAATCAAAATATTTCCAGCTAAAAACTATACCATA
The DNA here is from genome assembly GCA_004363575.1 of Solenodon paradoxus. Taxonomy (NCBI): domain Eukaryota; kingdom Metazoa; phylum Chordata; class Mammalia; order Eulipotyphla; family Solenodontidae; genus Solenodon; species Solenodon paradoxus. The sequence continues at coordinate 92,358 of RJWH01003063.1, read as the reverse complement.
AGTAAAATGAGATTCTGTGACCTACAGGTATCAGGGGGTTGCTGAAAATGTCATAGGAGCAAGGCACCTGCTATGGGACTGTCCCCAGAGGGAAGAAAATAATAGCTCTAATCAAGCTTGCCATGTACTCTGATCTTTGTTATGGGTTTACACTTGGTGACACAAATCAGTTAGGTACTTTTAACAGCCAAGAAAAGTGATAGTTCCTGAGAGCCACTACCGCAGCCAAGAAACTCGTTCTTCTTTCAGAACAAGCTGAAAACATTCTCACATACAGGATCTCAATCTTGCAGTACCCTTCTGTGAATCGTCAGGTTCGAGAAAGTAGCTTTTGTTATATAGAATAAACTTCACAGGCAAAAGGAAGCCATCACAATCTCTTGTTAAGCTGCAGGAGAAAAGAATTTTAAATGAAAAGAGTGAAATTTCATAATCAGTGTATGTATCTGTTATAGTTCTTTTGGACCTGTTCATTCTCAAGTTCTGATAAACATGTTTTTTAATCAATACATACACATTATGAGTCAGTGTAGTCAGTAAGCTATCGAGCAATTTAAAATAATACAATATAATCCTCAATGTATATCTGAAGTCATTATCGATGATGACAACGAAAGTCACAGTCCCTGAGGCACCCGAGTTCCTGAGGTCAGCCCTCTGTCCCTGACAAGTCTCAGCAAACGGTTTTGGGTAACCATCTGGGCAGTGTTTTTCAGGCATCTCTTGCTAGCTGAGGTGATACTGCATCCAAATAGCCATGGAGCTTTAGGGTTAGGGGAAGAGAGGAAAATGCTAAGAATGTCAGGGTGTGTGCTAAAGCGATGAGGTGTGGAGGGATGGTGTGGGAAGCGGGTCTGACATAAAATCTGTGTCTGGTATCAACCAGCCCAAAATTAGAGCCTCATCCAAGTGCTTCCTAGCAGTGTATACTTGGGATACATACTTACTATTCCGAGATTCAGTTTATTCAAAGGAAATCTGAATAATAACCCAAATTGTGATGATCATAAAGTTGTCAAGAGGTGTTCACAGCATAAACTGTTGAAACTATTTATAGGAAAATCGGGCGCACACACCAGCATCACCACATCTTGCAATTATTAATTTTAACACCCCAGGTAAAACATTTTCAAGTCCATCATCTCTAGGTCAAGGACTCCTTCAAACCTCCACAGAAAGGATCATTTACCTCTCAGTTGTGAGTGCATTTTATCTCATTCTGGAGATTGTCCTTATCTTGAGATTGATGAGAAAAAAGAAACTTTTCCACTCTCTGGTGGTTTAATATAGAACTGTGATAGTGTCAGGACAGTCCAGGCACATGGCAGGCTTGGACTATACAAGCCTGAAGTATATGAGGCCCTGTTAGAGAGAGAAACCTTTTCCTGTCTTCAATTTCTGCAGAGATGGTGTTGGCAGTTCACATGAGCACGTAGTCTCACCTGGCCAGACTCGGCTTTGACATTTACTCCCACCTCCTCCGAATGATGGGCTCATTATTCAGACATATTTCTCATGTTGACCATCGCCTACCCTGAATCCAGGCTAAAAATGGCTACATCTTCCCATAATCAGCCCAGGTTGTGTGTGGAATCATCTAGCAATGTTTCTTCTTTAAGAATCAAACTTTTCCCTAGGTAGCAAAATGTATCTAAGGTTTTCAAGCAAACTATAAAGAATATAATCATACTAATTCATTGAATAATATAATATTCCTCAGATGTATTTTCTTTTGTGACTCTGTCATCTATTTTCAGCAATCCCATAAAGAAAATAGTTCATGATCCCTCTTTCACTGAAAAGGATAAAGCTCTGGAGAGTTAAGGGAACTTTCTAGCATCAAAAGCATTCTGGCAATGATTTCTTGGTAATATATGCATTTTAGTCAAATATCTATTTTTTCTTGAGAGGTATTAACATAACTACTAGTAAATCATGTATATATGACATATAAATCATATGTGTCTGAAAGATTTGTATATCATGGTATAAAAACCGATGATAATATAGCAACTTACGTTGCAAATAGTCTTAGTTGCTAGTTCTTTATCATAATTAAATCATGATTATCATTTCTATGAATTTAACTTTGAGTAGAATTTAAATTTTATTCCTATGTACTCATGGAAACATTAGAAACTATTCTTTTTAGCGTACATAAAAGCAATTTATTATGATTAAAACTAATTTGTAATAACAAGATGGTATGGCATATTCAAAAATCAAATATCACAGAATTAAAAAACAAAACAAAACAGAAGAGACTGTCCAGTGGAGGGAATGGGCAAAAAAGATAATTTCTTATCTTTTCAATCTGCCTTCCTTTCACCCTACTCCGTATATTACATATGCAGAAACTTCAAACTTTATGGCTAAAGTACATCCTTAAACATACAATTATTAAAGGTCAAAATGTATTCTATCATGAAGTATTCACCAAAGAAAAATAACAAAGTCCATTATATGCTACTTTACTTTCCTTAAAGTGATATCTTTGACCACTTAGGAAATTTCATGAGACGTTGGTTTTGGATGTATGTGTCAATTTCTTCAAGGAAACAGAATCAAATGCTAAAACCAGAAATGCATTCTCAATATAGCTCTATGGATTCAGTCAAGCCATGACTTCCAACTAAAAGTTGGAGACCAGAGGGGCACCCTGGTGAAGCAGCAGTTAGGTCCACTGCCTCTGTTCAAGCACAGTTCACATACATCCAAGGACCCCTGTTTACATCCTGAAGCTGGGATAAACAGCTAAAATAAAAATAAATGAAAATCCTTCTTCCTCCTCTCTCTTCCTGCCTTCCTGAATTCACCTTCATCCCTGCCTACACCTGTCCTAAAAAAAATAATTGTGGGGTTGGAAAAAGTTACACAGTGACGACCCTGGCTCTGGATTCAGGTTAGAAGTACGAAAACTTTTCCAAAGGAATTGTTGCCGACTCTAAATCCATGTGTAAAGTGCATGGGCTACCAAAGAAGAAGAATCATGAAACTCGCTGTGACAGAGTAGAAAATAACCAACAAGACTTCAAATGCCTTTGGACGATATAAACTCCCAGTGTGAAATCTGGTCCCTTGCAACATAATTTGCAGGAAACAATTGATATCACTGAAGAAGTCATCTGGATTAGGTTGCAATAGTAACTGAAATAATCACCATGAATGGACAGGATGCATCCAGAAAACTGCAAATAGTAATGACTGTTGTTAGGTTTCTGATTTCCCCTGGTTTCTCATTCCATAAGTGCTGTTTTCAGATAATCTTCAACTTGCTAAATAACCTCTATCTAGAAAATAAGCCTTTATTTCCCAATGGCGAGCCCACATATTTGGCCAAGATACCAGCTCAAACTGATCCTGGGGCAACTGGGTGGGAAAATGTACAAAGCACTAAAAAAACAGCTATTTATAAGAAGAGTTCTGTGATTCATTGAATTTAAGAGACCATGTAATTTACAGGGCACTATGATTTTAAATAGAATTTAAAAGAACAAAAAAGATGGCAAGTTATGATACAACGTTTTCTAATAATTTAGTTTTAATTTTAGTCTTAGCAGAAGAGCTCTTTCAAATTTACACAAAGAATTTTGTCAGTTATATCTCTAGTTCATAGATAAAAATTAAAACAAAAAATTAAGAGTTTTATAGCAAAACTAAGAGATAAAGATATTTCTCCCAGAGTAAACAGTTTTTCATCAAAATATATTTCTCCACTGTTTTATTGCTGTGTTGTTTTCTGAGCATATTAACTTTTCCTTAGCCTTGAGTCATTGTGTAGTATTTTTGAATTTATCTCAAAAACCGTTATACTCACTTCATGCAGTGTAACTGCAACCAGAGTTGACAATATATTAGGACTAAAATGGCTGTCTAACTAACAACAGTAGTAAGGATCTTCAATAATAAGAAAAATCCCAAGATCACAAATGTTACACATGTATATGAAAACAGAATGAAAAACAGGAATAATAATAGCTTAAAAACTTGTGCATAAGGCATTCAAGAGTTCAGAAACTGACTTTTTTTTCCCATGTTTGTACTAAAACTAATCTTGCTTTTATACCCTCTCTCAAGCAAAAAAAAAGTATAATTTTACTACACCCAATAAAGTACTTAAATGACAATATCAAGTAATGGCAGGCACGTAGAACAATAAAAACTGTTACATATCTTTTTGGAGTATTAAACAGTACAGTTATGTTTGCAATGGTTTCCTGATTTCTGATAAAGTGAAACATACTCTTATTCTAGCAATTTCAGCCCTAAAGAAATGACTATTTACATACACAAAGTCTTGTAGATAAATAGTTTATATATCTCACAAAGATACACAAGGACTTGTACCTATGACAGAACCATTATCAACCCAAACCTGATGATTCAAACACTCATCAAGAGGTGAAAGAGCATGTATTTACACAAGAAATTTTCAAGCATAGGCAAATTTAATTAATAAAACATATGTCAGAATTTCAAAATTGCAGCTACTTACCAGGTGTGTGTGAGAATGTGTCTGTGAATGTATGTGTGTATGTTATGAGGACACTGATATGCAGAAATCCTATTGAAAAAGGTCTAGAGGCAAAAAAAAAAAAAAAGTATCTATGCAAATGCAAATCTGAAAAATACAGGAACTGATATGACTTGTGTCCAGCATGGGAAATGATCCTGTGACCCTTTCCAGCAGAACTGAGGATCTGGAGGTTGCATAGAGGTAATTAGCCTTGCATCTGGGAAATGGATTGTGCTATGAACGTGCTTTTGAATCTATCCTCTTTTCTGTTGTTAGACAATTGATTGCTTTATTTTAAGGTCAACATGTATGGGTGGCCCATTTGAAATTCAAATGTAAGCTCTCTACCATTCCAAGATGGTGAGAAAAATGGTGTTGGTAACCAGGGATCCTAAATGGACTTGCTACTTTCTCAAGGTAGGGTAAATTTTCTCCTGGATTGAGATCATCAAGATCTTGGAGATGGCCTCTTCAAGGATGATTTGGAAAACTGATATTTGTCTAAAACTGATTTATCTGTAGGTACCAATCTTGGCACATGGATGCTCCTTTAAAGGTTAGGGCTCTTCAGGTGGATCTGTGTTGACAAGTCTTAGGGACATTTTAATTTAGGTGGTTCTTAATAAGAATGGCACTAGTCTTCTATCCAACTCTTTAGGGATGGTGTCTCTAACCTGGAAGTGTGCTGCTTACTAGTACATACATCACACTAAAGCCTTTAACTCTGAGAGAGGGTTATTTGTGCTGGCTGGTGTTTCAGCCTGATCGTTCTGAGAACAGGCTATTACAATAAACGAAGTATAGTTGTATGATTGCTTGGTTTGCGTTATTGTAAGAACTCAGGTTTGGTCTTTACTTGATTTCCTTCTGGAAAGAGGGATTATTTACAAAGGCGCAAACTGAGGGATTCCTGGCAATTAACTGTAATTATAATAATGGAAGCAGAATCATGGTTAAATGTTCTCAAGACATTTCTCTATCATGAACCCTTACTGTCTTAATGGTTCAACAGAATGGTCATTCCACACGCACATTTCTAAATGGACACATTTCTAAATGGACTGAAGTAAAAGTAATTTAATACCCCAATGACCATCATGGTGAATTTTTGAACTCCCCAAGCCTGCCTTTCTTAAAACTGAATTGTATAATCATGGTTTTGAATTTCTAAAACTAATAGAAAAGCCCATTTGCATCAGGAGGTGAAAACTTTCAAGAACTGCAAAGAAGCTAAAATTACCCCTAAAATAAGATATTAAAATGAATTGAGGCAAGCTGACCAGTAAAGAAAAAAATAAAATATTTTCTGGAGGCTCTCTGTCTTCTTCCCCAATTTTGTGACTGAACTTGAGTCAGCGCCATGTGCCCAGGTCCTGCCTATTCTGTCTCCTCCATCTTTGTTCTACCTTTCAGATCCGTGTATCTCACCTCCACAATCTCATCGTACACAGCCGACTACTTGTGCTGGACTCTATGCCCAGACTCCTTTGGAATCTTTTTCCTCTGAACTCATTACAACATCACAATCTGATGGACTTACCATAATTTTTAGTTGAAACCAGGACCAATTCAAGTATCACCATGCCTGAGATGAGGGGTACATAAGTAATACCCCCATTGGAGAAACCCCAACTTTGTTGGACAACATGGAGCTGGTTTTTCAGGTGTGTGTCTGCCCAAATTAACTTTCAACAAAAATGGTTGAAGCTGGAAGAATTTCAAACTGAATGTAACACTGGAACAATGTTAAACCGGGACATTCCTGGTCAAATTGGAGTGTTTGGTAACTCTACAGCCTGCCCTTTTATAATTCAGCTCTCTGAGGATTCAGAGAAGCCTTAGAAGTCTTAATGTTCCTTGAACAAAGACTGGATTGTGGGAAGCTATAGTTAGTTTCATGAAATAACCCTCAGATTGCAGGGGAATTCAACTTCTCATGCAAAAATATCCACCTGGTTTTTCTGCCCTCTGTCAATTAATTCGCATGTCTGTTGGCAATGGTCAAGCCAAACATTGGATGAAACATGCTAGAGGTAAAAATCATGAAAAGGATTTACATAAGTAAAACTTTAACTTTTGTCAAGAGAGTAAATATCTGACTGATGGCCTCAAGAGAGCTACTTTGATGACTTTTTCTAAGCCTACGAATTGAAATAAAATTCAAGCTTTTTTACACAAATGCTTAATAAGCCTTTTCATGATAATTATAATTGGTTTTAAGTTGTTTTCAAAGAAAATTCAGGTTCGCCCTTTGATCCTTTAGGAACCAGGCTAGTCTTCAATCCCGTTTGCTAATGGGCTGAATTAGACCTTTTTCCTTTCACTAAAGGAGATCAAACTGAATGGGAAATCATATTAACTCAGGTTTAGTTTATTTAGCAAATCAGCTAGCTCAGGCTTTAGACAAACCACCCAAAGGAACAATTTCAAAGACCCTTCCTCTTTAACTGTGACAAATGAAGGTCTCTATGTGGAAACTACATCCAGTTTTTGCTATTACTGGAAAAAAACAGAACATTGGAAAAGAGTGCTACAAAAGTAGGAAATTTAAATGTGTGCCATCTTCTAACCAGACTCTCCAAAGTCCTTCTAATTCCCAATCATCGGGCTTCCAACAACTACAGGGGGATTCCAAATCTTCCCTGTTAATTAGCTCGGAGACATAATTCTCCAGATTGGGAATATTTTATTCTGTTCTTATTGACACTAGAGCCATATTTTGATGCCTAATCCCATTGCTTTAAAGGGTTCAATAACAGAGACTTCTAATAATTTTCAAAAGTTTCCTGTTTTCTGAATCTTTTCCCTTTTGTTTATGCTTCTGAGAGACATCCTTTTTTCCTTTGTTCCTGAGCCCCTATTCTTTGATTGAGTTGAGACTTCTTACAAAAAAATCGTGTTGAGATTTCTTTCTCCTAAAGGAGGAAATGATCCTAGAGGGTGACTGTAAATTTCAAGATAGTCAGTTAAGCAAATTAAATGAATTATAACGTCCTTTATTAGTCCTGTTTCTAATAGAACTAAGGTGACTTCTAGAGATACTGATCCAGTGTCCTCTGAATCCTTAAGAGAAAATTACCCTAGGATATTGGCAAAATTTTTGGGAAAATTTTCCATTCGTGAGAATTTTAATAGATCCCTCTAAACCTCTTCCCAGAATTAGTCACTAATAAGTAAGAAAGTTTCCCAGATTTAAAGAACTTAAAAAAAAAAAAAAAACTTCTTTTTGAACATTCCATCAGTCAAGTTCCTTTTCCCTTCTCGTATATGAAAAAGAAAACAATGTTCTTGGGGTGCTCTCCAAAAAACTTGGGGACAACGACTACTGACCTATAGATGCTGTAGATAACAGCTGGACACTGTGGCATGCAGATCCCCTCCTTGTCTTAGAGACAGTATGGATACTGCCTTTGTGATTAAGTTCCCAAAAGAAATCATTGTGGCCATGAAGAAAATCATTGACATCTCATGGCTCATTGATAGTATGCAGTTGCAAGATAAAAATCATAAATAGTGTCATGGACAGTCACTCCTTTTCATATCAATGTTCTTGTCTGTGTCTCCCAATCTATAATAAAAGGAGGAACTCTTTCTAATTGTTTGAACCCTTACTCTCTGATAAATGACCAAATTCCACAGTTACAGCAGACTCAGCTCATTAACTATCACTTGATGCATAAGCTAAAAATACTTTGGAATAACCATATAGTCCCTGATCACCTACTTGCTTAGCAAAGTGGTACCTATCTGTATGATAGAAATACCTGCATGATATCAGTATCACTTGTGGATATCACCATGGATAAAGACACCTCTGAAAAAGTAGATGATTCATTACATAAAATTTTAAAAACAAGTGCATCAATTATCACAAGTACTTCAAATGACCCTTGTTTTCATTTGACTTATATAACCAGTTGCTTTTCGCTCTTGGTTCCTAGTTTATTTAGCACCATCATAGGAACTGGACTTGGAATGTTGTTGAATTTTGCTTTGTCTGTTTATATTGTTACTTTTTGTACTTGGTGTCCATGAAACGTTGTAGACACCACGTGTCTAATGAATTGAAATTGGACCAGTGCTTCCACAGATGTCCAGAATTTGTCACGCAGACAAGATACAGACTTCATTTAAGACATTCTGCATACTTTCTCTGCCTTCCTTGTTGTTCAACCTCACTAGGCTCCCAAAGTATATGTCTTCCCTTCAACAAGGGACATGATTCCCAGGAAGGTTCTTCCTGGTACCAAGAGGTAAGTCATCAAATCCAGGATCAACTTGTTTGTTAATTAGTGATATTTTCAGAGAAAAATCTGGATCCAAAGGAGGAAATAAGACTTTTAATAGATAGAAACCATATCTGAATGAGACTGGGATGCTAGAATGGGAGTACCTACATCTACGTAAATCAGCAAACTACAAACCCAATATATCTGCATTTTCCATTGAAACAAAGCTGTTTCCCTTCAGTAGAACAGAGAGAAGTCCTCCAGAGGTTACATACGAGGCTGTTAGCTTTATCTTCAGGGATGTGACCCCAGGCCTCCCCATGAACACATTTTCCAATCTGCCCTCTTTCCTGTCATTTTTCCTCGAACAAACCCATTTTGTTGTTGGAATAGCTTTTCATTTGGGATCAAATGTTTTCACGGACTGGGAAAGTCCATAAAGAGGCTCCTGAGATCTTGTTCATTCTCTAATGTAGGTAGCAGTTAAACTTACGTAGCTGTGTGTACACATAGATAAAGTCACTTCACGTTAGCATATCGGATGTACTCTGTTACATGTGCACTGTCCCTCAATTTAAAAATATCAAAAGTAACTGACTCCAAAGATAAAAAATGATTTACAAGATGATCAGCTCAACTGAATTCACTTTGCTACGATTCCTAGATACTTTCAAGTCAGCTGTTATCAGGAGCTCTCCTGCAAGACTAAGTCACTAATTCTTTAGTTATTGAGTGAAACTGTGTCGTTTCACCTATAACAAGTGGAGGTCAACAAATTAGCTGCTGCTGTAGGGTCAGTGTACCGCAAGTTTATTTTGAGAGTGTAGCTGAGCATAGACTTTATAGTGTTGGAAAAAAAAAAAAACAGAATATCGGAACAGTAGTATAAGAATAAATATAGTAATGTGTCCGTTTAATATATTACCAGGCACACCCTGGAGTAGCAGCAGTTAGGTCAATTGTCTCTGAAGGACACAGGCCATATATTCCTAGATTCGAGTCCCAAGACCTGGGCGAAACCACTGGTGTGAACAACTAAATGAAAATAAATTAAGTGTTCTTCTTCTTCTCTCTTCACGCCCACTTGAATACTACTGCCTTCATTTCTGCCTGCACTTTTCCTTTAAAAAAAGTACATATACGTATACATATATATTTATTTATAAAACCAAGTTTAGCAATAAAAAAGAAAGAGATTTATTCACCTCATCCTATCTACTTATGAGAAATTCAGTCTAGTAATGTGAATACACCAGTTTAGACATATTCTTAGCAAAGTAGGGCTTGTGGGCTGATATGAAAACACAAGCAGCCTACAAAATATGAACGATTTGTTGAACTGGATTTTATGAGAAAATGTATTCTGAATTCCACCCATTCCTTCTTAAATGGCACCTTCAGTGACCTATTTAAAACACCTTAATTTACAGGCAACATGTAATATACTTAAATTTAGCTATTCTGAAATTGATAAAAGTGTTAAAAAGGAAATTTGTTCTGTATATAATGTGCTGGTGATTTTCCACTTTTGACGCAAAGTGTCATGTTTGCATGTTTGAATTTCAAATTGTTTTTCTTGGAGGAATAGGTATTCTCCTCAGGCTAATATGTAAAAGACAAAAATCTGTCTAGCAGGCAACCAGGGGACTGTATAAAATTCTGAAATGTACAGATGCTGAGTTTAAAATATAATGTTCAGAATATTTTCCTAAGGGCAAGTGCTTTTAAGGATAGGCTACAACAACAGAATTTTTAAAGGTGAAAAATTAAAAACCTAAGCACTTAAGAGCTGGGAACTGGCATGGCTTCCCTTCAAATGGAATGCTTAGTATCCACTTACATTAAAATGTGCATGTATTTGCATTGCCCATGAAAATTGCTTTGTGGAGATGGAAAAATTAAAAAAGCTAAAGCTAAAATGCAGATTGAATAATATCGTATGTGTTATACATTAATTATTAAATTTTGAAATTTGTTTAGCAAGTGATAGCAGTTATCTAGGATTAAGCAATAGAAAGTGTTGTAGTGAAATTTTGCAGTTCTACATTAAGCAAAATGTACATATTCTCAGCAAAAATAAATCACAATTTTGCCTTCGAAACTGAAGGAGCGAGAATTTAAATTTAAAAATCGTATTTGGTCCAATCAGAAAAAAGTGTATCTTGTCAATAGTTCCCAATGTATTAATAAATTAATAATGCAAATGGTCTAACTTTGCCAATTTTCCAACTTTCTCATGAAAGGATATAATTCCCTCATAAACTTACGGAGCAAAATTAAAGTGTCTATATAAAAATGTATATGTTGTGTGAACAATAACATACATTACAGAATTCTCTTTCTTGAAGAATTCTATATTCAATTAGTAACCACAGGGGAAGATCGATGAAGATTAAAATTGATTTTGCAATTGACCACATATTTGAGAAAAGAATAGCTCTATAATAAAGAATTACATTGTTCTATCTCCGGTTGTGTATTTCAAATTACCACCTAAATCAGTTACTTAATTGTATATTTTTGATACCCATTTTGGTCACTCACTGAATTTCAACTATTCTCTATTTATATTGCAGTGTTACCGTATTAAATTAAAGGAAGTGACTGCTTAAAGTGTAATAAAGTTCTGTATTTTATGTCTGTTATCCAAAAAATAATCATCTATGCACTGATGCAAAAGAAAGGTTTTCACTTATATTGCCAATTGCCCATTTTTCCAGCACCGAGTGATATCCCAAATGCTAGGGCTAGTCAATCAGATTTGTCTGTCACAGTCCCTGGCTTCAAGAGGACTCAGTCTTACAGGAAGTCAAACAATTATCGTTGGGAAGAAGACATCCTCTAATAGTGAAGAACAGAGTGCCATGAAACCAATAAAGTTTCCAGAAATGGCCGGGGTTGGAGAAGTAAAAATGAGTCTAGGAACTAATTTTCTAAGAACGTGTTACCTGCTTAAAATACAATCTCATTCATAATCTTAGTTATGCAAACATGAAATGTCACTTCAGTTTAGAAAAAAAGTGTCATTTTTGATAAAGAATCAAACAGCCTAAAGTGTGTGGTCATACAGACTGGAGGGTAACTTGTCTTCAGAACAAAGACTAAGCAACAAGTAAATCCATTGGGCCATCTCACCAAACAGGAAACAGAAATAAGAGAGGGTTGGAATGGTGGGCAACAAAGCAGGCTTAAGGGACTATGTTGGAACAATGCCATGACAGCTGACATCTACATCTAGTTCACAGTGAAATAATCTCAGACTTCTGGGGTTTTATTTTTGATTTCTTTTAGGGAGAATGGAGGTCAATTTCATTGACATAGGTTCTGCATCAGTTGAGATTGCATTAGGAACTAAGGTATTTTGAGCCTGTTGCCAGATAGCAGGGAAGGTAGACATCAGTACCACCATGTTTAAGGAGCCAAGGAAATCAATCAAGAGTAATGGCAGCAGAATTAATGCAAGTTAAAAAACCTTCCTCTTCTTTCTATTCCACTTTTTTTTAATGACTATGTTCTTAGGCATGTGAGAAAACACGGTAACATTGTAAGCCTCAGACTATATTTACTAAAAATGAAGACATAAGCAGAAGCTAAAGGAGGTCTGAGTATCACCTGAAATGAAAATGTAGGCAATCCTGAAGGAATGCGGATCTCACAAAATGCATCCCATAAGACTATTTGTGAAAGCATAATTTAAAAATTCTTTACAAAACTATCTGTGACCTGATGTTTGGATGTAAGACATCATTTCATAGAACTAATACCAATGTGAAGATGGAATTGATCATTGTCGTTGTGGAACGAGACTAGTGTACTGATGATTCTCTATTAACCATAAAGTATAGAAAGAGAAATCTAAAACATAGATCAAATTTCTGGAGTCATTGCATGCTTTGGAAATTCACAAACATATAAAATGTATTTTGAGTTTAAATTTCCTACTTAAAAACAGCTGTTCTTGCAGGGTATCTCACTCAAGGCACAGTGAGGTGTTCAGTTAAACACAGGCGCTTCCAAATATTGAAATTTTGTGTTGACTCCTGCTGAGAACCATTTGTCTTCTTTCAGTCTCAACCATAGACCTTGCTATTCAAATGCATCTGCTTTCTAAAATTCATTCAACTCTTTAATGTTTTTACTTTTTTGGAGAATTCAAAGGCCTATCCAATTCCCTAATTTGTGCCTAAATTTTGGGGATTGTGACTCTGGTTGTAACATCCTCTGTGTTCTAACATTTAAATTCTTATCGAGTGATGACAGGATGCTAATGAAAATACGCTGGTATAAATGAGTACAATGAAGAAATTACTTTGAAAGAATTAAGCTATATTTTTTTACAGGTACACATTTTATTCTCCTAGTCATCCATGGTCATTCTAGATGTATTTCAGCTTTATGTCCCCAGTGGAAAAGGAATGAGGATGCCCAGCTATGGAAGGCAGAGCATGTGATAAAGGGAAAGTGTGAGCTACAAAGGAATGAGAAATAACTAAATTTCCACTGATTCCTGGAGAAAAGGGAAAGAGAAAGGGAAGGGAAGGGAAATGCACATCATAAATTCCAACTTCTCTCTCTGAGGTAAAAATAAATTGAGGAGGCAGTTGATGACAAGATTTTCTTGTGTTCTTGTTCTATGTCCATAAACTAAGAGTGAGAAAGGTGAAGTGATGAAGTTAGAAGTGAGAGGGCTGATTGAGCATTTCTGAATCCCTTTCCACTCCTACTATCAGGAAAGGTGCATTATTTCTTGTATAATATACAGAAAGGGCTATGGATGAGTGAACATGCTTGCCTGCTTGCTAGGACTTAAGAGATTCTCTAGAACAGATAACAGAGAGAGGGGACCTGGGCAGCTAGGAAGAATGGCCCAGACTCAAGGACAAGCATTCACTGTCACCAGAGCTCTCAACAAACATAACTACCTGAGTTACCTGGTCATCTTCCTTTCACCAGGCAGACTTGTGATGTCTCTCACATACTCTACTTGACCTTGGGAGAAAGGGGCAAAACGCAAGATACATTTGCTTGGACACTTCTTTAGCCGCTACTGTGACTTTGCTCTCCCTTGTCAAACATCTTGCTTTTTCTAGTAAGTAATGCCATCAAACCAGCTGTTGGAGAGTTATTCTTGATATTTTCCCCTCCATCACGTGTATCTAATTGGCCATCTGTTCCATTTGATTTCACGTACATATCATCTTCATCCCACCCAAGTCACTTTGTCCCAGCACAAAACATTAACATCTCTCCTCTGCCTTGTTCATTTTCTAAGGAAAGACTTCAGCATGGCTTCCATTGTCCCCAGGGCGATAATGCTGTAGCCAACAGTAGGCTATAAATCCAGAGGACCGGTGAGTCCTGGAGTCACAGGCAAGTTATCAATGTTCTGAGTCTGTTTTTCTACCAAACAGGAGATAATGAGTATATACTGGATACCTTTGAAGAAAGGATTAAAAGTGCTTATATGTAAAAAAGCATTTAGAATTTCCTCCCTTCCCTCCCTCTCTTTCTTTCCTCTCCTTCCTTCCCAACCAGTTCATTCCCTTCTTTCCCCTTCCCTTCCATCCCCTTCTTCAGCGTTTCCCTTTCCCTCCCCTCCTCTCCATCCCTACTATATTTAATCTAATTCTTTGCATGGACTGTTCCAAACTACTCCTTAGTGTTCTTCCTCACCAGTTCTTCTCCAGTTGCTGTGAAGTTTTTAATTCGACCAATACCTCTCCTTCCCAGGAACTGCTCATATCCTGGGAGTCCTACACAGAGACTCACCCCCATTGCTGACAAGTATGAAGTATTCCTGATTTTATCTACAGCTTAAATACAAAAATCTTCAAAAAGACTCTCTCAAACCATCCCATCTAGATTTGATATTCCCCTACTCCATCCCATAACTTACATTTTCAAAAACAAATAACTTCTTTCAGGATAATTATATATAAATTTTAAAATGACCAAGAGAATACAGAGTTCCCATCTACACTTCACCCAATTTCCTTATTTTTCATGAGGTGATCAGAAAGCATTTATCAAAACTAATAAAACAGTATTGGTATATGATTATTAACTAAACCTGAGATTTTATTTCATTTTTTGTCAGTGTCTCCCACTAGTGTGCTTTTTTCTGTACCAGGATACAATCCAGGGCTCCACATTACATTTAGTCATTATTTCTCCTTAGACTTCTCTGGGTTGCGACAGGTTTTCAATTCTTTCTTATTTGTCTTGACCTTGACAGTTTTGAGGAAAACTGGTAAAATATTTTGTAGAATATCCTTCAATTTTGGTTTGTCTAATTTTTTTTTTTTTTTCATGATTGGAAGGAGTTAGAGATTGCTAGAAAATCTGTACTAGTGTCCTGGCAAAATTCATAACCACCTGGGACTTGTGAATATAATCTTAAATTATCAGGGTCCTCGCAGGGTCTTTGTAATCTCTTTTTAAATCTCACCAGTCATCTTGATTTTAGTCCTTCAAGGCAGGGTGAAGTATCAGCTCTTGGTTTTAATTTTAACTTCCCTGAAGAATATTGACTTTCATTGACCAAGCATATCTTACTTTGTAATTTTCTGTTCAAGTATGTTACCTGATTTTTAAAAACTGAGTTTCTTTTCTTGAGTTAAAGGAACTATTTATATATTCTGTATATAAGCCTTTTGTCAAACATAGTTATAAGAAATATGATACCCAAATCTATGGCTCTGCTTTTATTTTCTTAACAGTATCTCTTGAAACACAAAATTTCTCAATCATGAAATAGTTCAATTTATCATTTCTTTTTCTTTTTCACTTGGGCTTTTTGTGTCTAGTTGAGAATTCATTTCCTATCCCAAATTTGAAAATCTGATGTTCTATGTATTTTCAGATTCGTATGGACTTCAAAATGTTATGTAGATCATTAATTTGGTGCATGATTTGAATTAAGGGTAAATTTTTATTTTTTCTTAAAAAGATATCCAGTTGTTTCAGCAAAATGTATTGACAGCTTTCTCCACTGGATGATCTTAGCACTTTTTTCCTAAATACAGTTAACCATTATATGTTTAAATCAATCTAGACCATTTTGTTCCATTGATCTGTTTGTATATATTAAACCAATACTACCTTGATCATTCTGTTTTAAAATAAATCTTACCAACATTAAGGCTAGTTATAAGAAAGTATAATTCTTTCAATTTTGTACCTTTTAAAAATAGATTTTGTTCCTTCAGCTACTTTATATTTCCATATACTATTTTAAATCAGTGTGTCAATTTCTATCCAAAACATATATATAGTGGAGTTTGATTTAGAGTCCTTTGAATTTTTAATTATATTTGTTCTACATCAAATGATTTGTTGAATTTTAAATGTACTTAGAATTATACAAAAAAAGTTTGACATTCATCTTTGAAAGAAAAAGATATTGGTAAACCAACATTTATAAAAATAAAAACTATCATGGGAATATTCTCAGCCAGGTATCAAAATACATTATAATAAATTTTAAAATATGGCATCGGCAGAAGACAGATAGATAAAATTAAAGAACCAGAAATACACCTGAATATAAATTGGCATTTAATTAGGAAATTTGAGTTAAAAAAATCAACTGCCAAATTGACGAAAGGCCTAAAAAATGTAAAGAATTACAGGTCTGTTGCAACTTAAAGTGCATAATGATTGCATTTCTGTATGGTAGAAATATGTCCAAGTAATAAATAGAAATGTTTACTCAATTTCTCATAGATAAAAATTTAAGAAGGGTTCTGGCAAATTGGTGTGGAAAAGAAAATTTCCAAAGAGAAATGTAGTCAAAGAACTTGAACAAGTAATTCACCAGATAAGAAATATGATCAGCCAAATATTGAAAATACATTAAGCTTTTAAATAAACCAATTCAAATAAAGTAATAATAAAATATTTTGTCATGTAACTGAACAACAAACAAATGAAAAAAACTGTGTTGTTCCAGAATTTGTGATTACTATATGAAAGCCAGTTCTTTAATAATCTGTATATTTGTGCCAAGTTTGTAAAAGGTAATTTTGCAATGTGGACTATTATTTAAACTGTGACTATCAAGCACGCACACACACACAAACACACACACACACACACACACACACACACACACGAGGAATATCACTGCAATCTTACTTATAATATCAAATAGCTGCCAAGACTCTAAATATTCCCTCATAGGCTACTACATAAATAAACTACATACATCCAAATAAGGAACAAACATATTATCCTTTAATTGTAGCTTTATTTTGCATGGTAACTGACATAATAAATGATCACATCACATGTTTGTATCAAAGAAAGGTTCTTGAGAATACAGCATACATAATATGATCATTTGTTTCTGTATATGGGCAAAAATGATATTTTGAATCCTATTTATAGATGTTTAATCCGAACTTGTGGGGCTGAAATTAATTTTACCTTTTTTTATAGTACTTTAGATAGCTTAAAATTTTAAATGCTCATTTATGATTTAAGAAAGAGAACCAGCATTTTATACTAAAGTAAATTCACAGAATAAATACGTAGGAAACAATACCGGTCAATAAATACATGGAAAGATATTAGTAGTTATCAGGAAAGTGTATTTCAACAAAGTACGTATGTGATTTTTTTCCTCCATTCGAGTCACAGTCAATGCACAAGGAACTGAACATACTTTGTACCATTTGATGAGTGTGAATATATGCAAGCATGACAGAGAGCATCACGAGAGTACATCCAGTACTTACTAGATTTCCTTTTTTCCTTTTGTGTGATAAGAATATCTAGCATAATATTTACCCTGTTAACAAATATTAAAGTGCCCAGTAGTTTTACCAACTATAGGCACTGTATTGTATAACTGATCTCTAGAACATATTTATCCAGCATAATTGAAACTTTATACCCTTTTAAAAACACCTTATTTCCCCCTGCCATCATGTGCTTATCATTTGAACTAGCAGGTCTTCCTCTAGGCATTTATCCAAAACAATTACTTGCCAAGTACACAAAGAGAATGATACAGCCACATCTCATAGCATTGCTTATATGAGTCAAACTTTGGGGAGAGGCTGAATGACTCTAGTAAGAGTTAAAAGGATTTGTGTAAGCACAGTGTGGAACACTGGACAGCAGCCCTAAAAGAATGAACACATGCTGTATGAATTGACAAGGAAATAGTTCTAAGACACTATGTTTACAGAAAAAATAAAGTTAGAGGACAGTAGCAGTCTTATTATAACATGAATTAAAACAACAGTATATGTTTTCTTATCTTTAAAATGTTTTTAGTAGGTATATAAATATTGTCGTTGACTATTCAGCATGAATGTAGGAAATGGGAACTAGTATGAGCAATTATTTTTTAAATATGTAGTTTCTTACAATTGATTTCATAAGAAAAATATGACCTTATCTAAAATCTTCCCAATAAATAAAATAAGCTTAAAATGAATGTGCAACACAGATATTCATAATGCCAAATGCCTTAACTTTCTCCAGAACTGAATTTTGCTTTCTTTTCTAGAAGTGACTCTAAGCCCTGTAACAGAGGAATTATGAAATATTTGCCCTACTCATAACTTTAGCTTTTGTTGACAGTGCCTAATGGGCATTTAAATGTATTTGTAGAAGTAAATAAAAAACAAATGCATTAATTAATTATACAAGCTAACTACCTAATGAATGAAACATGCAAGACCTTGTAAGAGTATAGACCTTGACACAGGCTAGTACAAGAAAGCAGAATAGTGTGTAATTGCTTGTTCCATGGTACTTCTGTGTTCAGGATTTTTGTAAGATATTGTAGAATTCTTTCACATATTAAAAGATCATCTTATTAAAATTTACACTTACATACCATTATAATATGTTGTAATAGCATTATTAACTGCACAACCACACAAAGTAAACTGTGTTATTATTGTTTTCTTCATGAAAGTTCTTTATATAGTTGAAGCATTGGTGCCCTTCTTTGACAGTCTTAAAATTAAATTAAATATTTTATCTTTTTAAGGTGTAGTGATAAATGGCTAAAATTTGAAAAAAAAAAAAAAAGATGCTTCTTTTATGCTAAGTGAAACGAGTCAAAACAAGAAAGATACCAGATGACCTCACTCATTGGCGGAATGTGAATAGACAAAACAAAGGAACAGACAACATATCCATGAAACATTTGCAACAGAACTGAGGTTACCAAATGGGAATGTGATGCGAGGGAGCAAATTGTGTTGGAGCCTGCTGGACAATGGGGAAGAACACTTGGCGATTTGGTGGAGGGCAGGGTGTGTTAAAACATAACTAAGAAATGGGAAACTTATACATAGAAAATTATCTTAATGTGTTGAATAATTACTACAATAAAAATAAATATAAAAAAGCTGCTTCCTAAAAATGTATATTACTAGTCCAGTTAGTTAAATGAGAAACTAATTTTTTCTACTGCTTAGTAATTGAAAATAGAAGTTGCCTTGACAAGAGAGACAGCAAAATAAAGTTTATTGAATGCTACTTGTTCTAATCACTAACTTCATAATATGTAGGACAAATACTTATTGAATTTTTAAATCATGAAATAAAACTAAACACCAAACATTCATTCCCTTAATACATATTTCAATGTATTAATCATGGTAATGAACTAATTTCTTCTCAACCCAAATTAATGTGATGTAGGGTGTCAACATTTATGTTGCAATCTCACATTCATCTCTGCGATGAATGGGTGACCCAGAGGTGGAAAGAAAATGGAAGATTACAAGGGAAATTAATAACTAACAACTCTCTTTTCTCCACATCCTAAGATTTCAACTAAATGACAATGAAGAAAAATAAAGCAAATGAATAGAATGTTGGTATAATTATTTACGCAGTTTATGTGAGAACATAGCTTGGTTAAGATGAACACTTGATTTCTTAATAGTCTACTCTAGTCAGCCATGCTTAGATATAGTTAGTCATTCTAAGTATCTCGAATTTGGAATCTGTTTTTACAGAACTATATCAAGAGTAATAAACTACATGCATGACTAGCTACCAAGATGTGAGAGGAAGGAGCTTCTTCTGCCAAACACTTAAATCAGCTAAGTTACTCTTCCCTTGGGGAAGTGTAAGAAAGCACAGGCCAGTACTGTTAAAAATGAAATGGCCTAGAAATATAAATAAAGCATAATGAAACTGCCCCCATTATAACATTGCCCAATTTTTAAAACATTTTTAAATATGTGATTTACATGTTATTCTTATTTACATTTATTTCTCTCCTTCTTAGGAAGTTTGGATATACTACACTATTGCTAACCTGTTCCAGCATTCAGATTTTTCTTCTGCACCAAATTAATTGATTAATCTTTGGTTGTCTTCCAGGATTTGCTATTAGTAATTCTTTGCTCCTACAAGACTCTGAAACATATCAATCAATTCTAATACTCTCTTTACACAAGAGTGAAAATTCAATTTGTATACAAAGTCTCATACCAAAATGTACATAGCCTATCTGCCATTGGAATAGCTACATAAAGATATTTTAATAATGAAACAAACTGCTTAGAAATGCCAAAAATTTTAATTAGGATACAATACTTAAGTCTCTTAAAGTAAGAAAACACAAGGAAATTCAATTTCAAAGAAAAATTATTTTGTTTTTAGAAATTAAAGGACAAAGCAAAAGATGCATGTCTGAACATGAAAATCAAACAAATCTGCTCCTGTCTACCATTTTCTTGTTCTAACTCTTAACCAGGAATTTTCTCAATACTGAGTGGTGGTGCTCCTCCTGCAGCAACTGGAGCCCAGCTGCCTCTCACAGGTTACTGTCTCCACTATGGCATCAAAAATTCTGCTAGACTGATACGGAACCCCATATTCACTTTATATAAGAACCCAATACTTTAAAATATGCACACAATTCTCCAAATTCAGTATCCACAGTAACCAAATTTAAAGCATATATATCAGGCTCTCACTCTGAAAGCAATTACCCCAAGGAAAACTGTAACGTCAGGAACCAGTACTCAGAATCATGGAAGAACATAACAGAATCAATGGCACTGGTTATTAGAGGAGAGGTTCAATTTGAAAAGAACTTTTTAAATAACCTATTTCTTTTTGAGAAAGTTTTGGTAGCTTCTGTCTTTCAAGATATTTGTCTATTTCAACTATCAAATTGATGGGTTTAAAGTTGTTTATAATATTCCTTTTCTTTCTTATACCTGTAGAGTCTGTAGAGATGTCTCCTCTGTCTTTCTGATATTGATAATGTGTATCTTCTTTCCATTTTTACTCAATGCATCCAGAGAGAGATTTATCAACTTTATGGATTGTTTCCATGAATCAGCCTCCTTGATGTCATTGATCTCTGTGTTGTTGTTGTTTTTTTGTTTTTTTTTCAATTCTATGGACTATAACTCATTGTTTTTTTCCTGATCTGCTTATGTTTTTGGTTTATTATTCCTTCTTTAGTCTCTTGAAAAAGAAGCATAGCTTAGTAATTTAAAACCCTTTAGTTTCACATTCTAAGCATTAGGTACAATACACAACCTTTTAAAACTGCTTTTGCAGCATCTCACAAATTTTTATAGTCTTTAATTTAATTAGATCCAAAACAGTTTACAAATTGCTTTTTGATAACCTAACTCTTCAATTTGTAAGCTGTTTAGAAATTTATTATTTGATTTCCAAACATGGGCGAATTTTCCTGCTATCTTCCTGCTATTGATTTCTAACGAGAGAACATATACTGTATGATGTCAATTCATTTAGCTTTTTGAGATTTTGTGATGCAGAATATGGGCTTTCTTGGTGTCTTTGTCATATATTCTTGAATATACATGCATTCTAATACTGATGTTCTATAAATGTTGGGTAGATTGAACTGTGTGAGTAGTGCTATTCAAGTTTTCTCTTCTCTTCTGTGATTTTTAATTATTTACTATGACTACCCAAGAGTGGAGTGCTGAAGTCTCTTAATATAATTGTAGATTCACTATTTATACTTTCATTTCCAGATTTATGTATTTTGTTGTTATCAGTTAGATACATACATATAATTGCATGACTTTCTGATAAATAGCTTCCATTAACATTACAGACTGCACTGATTATTCCTGATATTATTCCTTTTTTTAAAGTCTGCTTTGTTACTGCTTTCTTTTGATTAGTGTTTGCAATATTATTTTACTTATCCATTTCATAATTTAAAATAGATGTATACAATTATTTCTTGAATTTTTGTTCATCTGACAAATCCTAACTTTTAATTGAGGTTCGTAGACCTTTTACATTTAATGCAATGATTGGTATAGTTAGATTTAAATATATAATCTTACTAGTTGTATTTTGTTGGTTACCTCTCTTAGTACTTCCCCACTTCTGCTTTGTTTTGGACTGATACTTTTCTATTATTTCATTTTATTTTCATTCTTAGAAAAAACATTCCACAACAAGTGTAAGAATCTTAAACAACAATAGCACACCCCAAATCTGCCTTCACTAATGTACCACTTGGACCCAACAGGGTCATGCCCTTGTCACCATCCTAATAATCTTGATAAAATCAGTGGCTCTCTCATAATTTCTTTGGACTCACAAAGAGATTTCCAGATGGCCTATCTAGATGCTGGAATCACTCAGAATGACTCACTCACATTTGCCAGCAGATCCTTGAGGCCCACAATGTGAGGAAATAAGCAAAAGAGTTGGGGTGGGGGGGCGGGTTGTATGGCAGCCAAATCCACTTTTCCTGGTTCTAAATAGCACCTATGCTGTGGCAACATAATGTGGAGAGTCACCTCAATTATTCAAAACTAATCTTCTAAAGTTTTATGTTAAACTGAATGTCAAGGGACATTTCCTCTCATTAGTATGAACTCATCTATAAAACACCATCCCTTATTTTGGAAAATGATCTTTGTTCCTTATATATGATGCATTGTCATCCAACTTTTTTTTAATCTGATAAATGATGATAGCTTCTTAGTGTTATATTTTTTCTAATTTTTAAATAGGCTTTATTGATGCACTACTACACTATAAAATTAATCAATTTTAATGTATAGTTCAGGAAAATATGTACAGAAAATTAAGCACTGCCACAATCAAAATATATTTTTCTAGCCCTAAAAATTTCCCTGTGTCCTTTGTTCTCAGTCTCTCCTTTGCCCTTTATCTTGAGTAGCTGTAAGTTTTGGAGAAGGTGAGGAGAAATAGGATCCATCTTACACTGTTGGTTGGAATGTAAACTAGTGCAATCTCTCTGGAAAACAGTATAGAGATTCTTCAATAAGATAAAGATGAAGCTACCATTCAATCTAGCAATCCCACTTTTAGGTATATACCCAAAGTTAAAACAAAAAACTAATCAGAAAAATAATCTGCACCCCTGTCTTCATAGCACAATTCACAATGGAAACACTCTAAATGTCCATCAATACATGACTGGATAAAGAAACTTGCATCTATATATTCTGTGGAATTTTGTACAACTGAAAAAAAAAAAAAATGAAATCATGCCTTTTACAACAACAAGATGGAAATGGAGGAGGTGATCATGCCAAGCAAAATAAACTAGAAAATGAGACTCACAGGTTGGTTTCACTCCCTCCACCATGACCTGATTCCTGAATGTCTAGTGTAACTCTGAACCCTGACATTTTCAACTATCCTTTGTGGTGCTGATTGCTGCTGCCTCTCTGTAACCTCTTGGCCTGCTTTGCTTCAGTATTTATGTCTGGAAAATCGATTCTTAAATACTCTGTGGACCTACCAGGTCACCATCTTGACCTCAAACTCTGTTTTTTATGCCTTGTAATTTTTCATGGAATGTATTTTTTCTTTAAGAAAGGAAGGAAGGAAAGAAAGAAGCATCTTTTAAGGAAGAAAGGAAGAAGAGAGAGAAGGAAGACATTTAATTAGGTTTTTCACCCAAGCCAGGTCCTGAACCCAGTTCCTTGAATATTATACGGTCTACACACAAATATCTTAGTTGTGTGAGCCACAAGGGTACATCCCATAACTTTTATTAGTTTTTAACCCTCGGCCTTGGGTCTTCAACCTGGGTCCATAGGCTTTCCATGGCCTGCAC
Organism: Solenodon paradoxus; assembly: GCA_004363575.1. Lineage (NCBI taxonomy): Eukaryota > Metazoa > Chordata > Mammalia > Eulipotyphla > Solenodontidae > Solenodon > Solenodon paradoxus. The sequence goes on along the minus strand of RJWH01003063.1, from coordinate 68,543 downwards.
CTTAGTCCTTAGTGGCCTGACCCACCAGCGTCACATCCAAAAAAGATTTTGGAGCATCTTTGGGGTAGCGTATGAACATGATGCTGGCCCCAACCTTGAAAGTAGACTTGGCAGGTGGCCAACACTGAGCACAGACCTGAAGATAACAAGGTGGACTTTCTAGGATGATAACTACCTGAACCCACATTGGCTGTACCGACGATGTGCTCTCGAATTCTGCTGTCTTTGCCTACTTGATTTTCTTTGTTTTTGCCCACTTGACTGTTCCTGCCCACTCACTACCCTCCTGCTACTGATATCCCTATAAAAGCTTCCCCTCCTTGTTGGTGGTGCAGTGCTTTTCTGGAAGCATTCTCTGGGCCGCTGAAGTCTAGCATAGAAATAGGTTCATGAAAATATGTCCGAGGCATCGCTCTCAGAACCGCCTGTTGTGAGTACAATAAAGGCCATATCCTAGCTGTCTGTGTCTTTTCCAGATTTTCTCAGACTGGCTACTAGGCAGGGTGTTACTCTGCCAGAACGTGGGCACCTGTCTAACACATCTTTATTTATTTGTTTTGTTTCTTCACTTCAGACCTGGTTTAGGAACCCAAGTCCTTGGGCCTCACATGCTCCACAGGCCAGCATTCAACTCTCTGAGCCACAGGGGCACACCCAATGAATTGTCTTTTTACCAATAATTGAATCCTGGCTTTATCAGTGCTTGTAATTAAGGCCCTTGTGATGATATAATTCTCCTCTCTTCCAGCGTGGTTCTATATGCAATAAGGTCAGCACGTGTGCTGTTTCTAGACAAAGCACTGCAGTTGCACACAATCCTAGAGTGGCTATGAGCACTCGATGAGCCGAGCATTGTATCAACAGACCAAATTATTCTCCTACTTTTGGATTAAGGCCTCACGTGCACTGTCTGCCATTTTCTTAAGAGTCTACATATGTAAACCTGACATTATAAAAATAGACTTTTATTATATAAATACTTCTTAACATTTTATACTATAACATCATATATTTCCTTAAGCCAAGAAATCATTTGCTGAGGTATTCAGGAGAAAAATCTAAGCACACAAACAGAAAAACTAACAGTCATAATACAAACAAGAACTGGTGGGCATTACATGGTATGATCCAAGCAGTTTTGAACCTAATGTGTGTAATCATGGAGATTTTGTGCACATTTATGGAATAAAATATGTTTTGTGACCCAAAAAGGTTTTCATTTAAGGTATTTTATCTTTCTGATAACTAAAGGATAATTCAACAATGATATGCTCTTAGTGCAAACTTTCTAAATAACTTAATCTTATTGGTCCATTTTCAAGAGCATTACTTTATGTGAATTTTACCAAAAACAAGACTTAGCTAGTCCTTATTAAATCAACTATTCTATAAAAGTTGTTTAATAAGTAAGTTCCTTGAACTTTGAAAATGAAATGAAGACATACTTCTTAGGATCACGTTAATTCTTAATGATGAGTGTATTCTTGTTTTTTTCAGAATAAATAAATTATGCCTGCCAAAAACTATGTGTTCACAGAATCTATTTTTCAAGCAACATTTACTCAGCTCTTTAGTTGTTTTCATTATGCATTCAACTGTTATTTTAAATAGGCCAAGTTCTTATTACTTGAAGACATGCATAGGCATATAGTCAAATGGAACCAATAATGTAAACATGCACACATATCTATGCAAATGCACATGCACACATTCAATTTAAATTATCGAAGCAATAACATGATGACCTGTTTTCAAGAAGTAGAAGAGTGAGTAGTACAAGTAAAAAAATTCCTGAAGAAAATGTGCTTAAGTAGAGTGATGGTTAGTTTTATGTCAATTTGACTGAGCCATGAGGTATCCAGATATTTATTCAAACATTATTCTGGGCATTTCTGTGAGAGTAGATTTAGATGAGTTTAACATTTAAATTCACAGACTGAGTAAAGTAAGTTGTTCTCCTTAATGTGAATGAGACTCAATCAATCACTTGAAGACCTGAAGAACAGCTGACCACCCCAAGCAAGGGGGAAATTCTAATGCTTAACTGACTTCAAGCTTATATTTTATTTATTCATTTTTCATGCAGTTGGACCCCAATTGAAAAGTCATCTTTTCTGATGCCAAGTCTTCAGGGCTCTGGCACTGACAGGAACCACACCATTGGTTTTTCTGGGTCTCCAACTTTCTGAATGCATTTCCGGGAATTTTCAAACTCTATCACTGTGTGGATCAATTTCTTATAAAAAATAAAATAAACAACTAAGAAACAATCAAATATCATGTTGATTTTATTTCCCTGGAGGACCCTTACTAATATAAATAACATGGCAATATGGACACTTAACTGTCTTGATATACGAAATAATTGTCTTTTTATTTTCATAAAAAATAATAATCACAAAATATAGTGTTTTAAACAATATTGACTTAACAAATGCTGTATAAATTAATGAATGCACGTGTGCAATCTGTTAATGCTAAAAGAATTTCAAGCACAATTATTTAATCTATCATTATTTATAGTATTAGAAAAAATCAGAGAACAAGCAGATCACACCAGAAGTTAGGGCTGAGACAGAGTTGTTTTGAAAGAGTCTTTCAGCGTGATGCTAAAACAGTATAGCAAAGTCATTCGCCAACTGATTTATTCTTTCATGGTGGCAATGAAGATCATGGCTATGACCTTAAACAATAGATTCAGCTAGAGTCCTGCCTTTTCTACAATTGACTTTGACCTATGGGTCATCCCTTGCAAAAGAAGGGTAACAGTATCTTGTGGCTTATAGTGCTAATATGATTATTAGGCAGTATAATTTATTTGAATTATTTGGCATTTTGTAAATCCTTGCAAACCAGTAAAATACTCTTTTTCTAACATTATTACAACTGTCCATTGGGCATCACATATGTGGAAGCCACTATGTTGGCCTCTGGGATGAGAATTTGAACATTAGTGCCAACCTTTGAGTTGGAACTCATCTGCTGGATGATGTGGATAACAATAAAAAAGGGTAGGTTTTCTCTAGAAAACAGGCAGAGAAGCTCTGAGTAGACTTAGCAAGCAACCTGAAAGTTGGATTTATCTACTTACATTGCATATATAAATATTTTACTATTGACAACTCTGGCAATTCAAGAGATGAAAATTTTCTTTTATGCTGAAGATTAGAATATGAGGTCCAAGATGAGGTAAATCAAGCTCATTAGTGAATGATAAGTAGTTTTTTATGTGCTTCAATGTTTCATGTAACAGAGTTGGTACTGCTAAGAAAAATAATGGTAACTAATATATACATACTGATATATAGGATATATACATGTATGTATGCATAAAATATATATAAATGCATATGATATATATATCCCATCTGTTATCCCATCTGTTAATGGGTTATTTTGAAGAGTTTTGAACATGGTATCAAAGTGGTCAGATTTAAATTTTAGAATCATAGCTTTGACTACTGTATTCTTTAAAGATACAAAGCATTTGCTTTCACAAAAATAGAAAAAGATTATTCTTATTCATATTTTTTGTAAAAGCCCTACATCAGGGAAGCAACTGTGGGAATGGAGAAGATCAATATGAGTCAAAAGTTTAGAGCAAAATCACCTAGATTTTACTAACAACTAGTTATGATATCAGGGTGTCTGAGCTGACTTTAAATCTCTTTGTAGAATAATTGAGTAGATGATGATTCTAGTCACTTAATAAGAGTTAGAGTAGGTTAGAGAGGAAGATTGAGAACTTGTTTTACAACTGTTGGATTTCAGGAAGCCATGTCACATCCTGTTAGAAATGTTCAGTAAACAGAAAAAAACAACAGATTTGATATCATATCTCTGCAGTTGCCAATACACATTTTTGGTCAACAGCAAGAACTGCATATAAAATAACCATATGGTCTCCAGATATGAAAAATAGATACAACTCATTATAGCAGTTGTGAGTGTCTCCAACATACATAATCCTCATCAGATGACCAGTCTTAGGAAAGTTTGCCTGTGCTTTTCTCTTGATAGTGATAATCAGCAATGAGCATGATAGGCTTCTTACTACTGAGATGTGAGGGGAGGATGGATGGTGGGTTCCTGGAAAGGCACTTCTTAATCCTAAGTAAGAGATCTAGAAGGAACCATCTTTCTTGTCTGTCTCTGAGGTTCATGGCTTCAGAAAGAGATAGCTCTCTTGCTATATATTTGAGGATGCCATTAGGATTAAAAATATTAAATTTGGGCAAAAAAAATCTAGTTCCACCAACCTGGGATTTCTTTGGATTTCATTGATATGAGGAACTAAGAACTCTTTCATTTACAGTTACTTTGAATTAGTGTTGCTGTTCTTTGAAATTGAAATCATAATTGCTATCTATTATAGTTAAATTTGTGTTACTTTGACCAGATTGTGATGACAGCATTTGTAGATGTGATTACCATGTATAATCACTTGACTTTAAGTAAAGCATATTGCTCTCCATAATGTTGGTAGGTCATATCCAATCAACTGGTGGCCTTAAAAGCAAAGGTAGAATTAAAAAATGGAACGTCTTCTGCCCACAGCAATACAGAAATTCTACAGGAATGTAAGCCTTCAACTCAAGACGGCAACACCTAGTCTTACCCAAATCTCCAAACTACCAATTTGTCTTCAGAAATGTTGGTGTCGACAGTTGTTCACACACACATATCATCCAATTCCTTAAAATAAATGCTTTCTATTTTAAAAAATTTATACAAATCTGTGTGTATCTACTAGTTCTGTTACTCTGGAGAAGTCTCATCCAGTGATAACAGCAGTTCTATCTTATAATTAGCAATGCCATTTTCAGATAATAGTTAATAGTGATAATTACTAGATAATAAAATTTGTTACATGAAATTAGTTGTCCTAGTCTTTCTTCTGTGAAAACACCTATATCTGGCATGTGTCCGCAAAGTAACAAACTTAAATAATCTTAATCCCAGGTTCATTTTATTAAATTTATATTCATCTAAAATTACTTAATGTTTTCAAAAATACTAAGTGAATATTCTATGACTGTTTTTAATTATACATTTTAAATTGTTGAATTGCACAAAGTATTTTCTTTTGTTTTCCCTGTGCAAATATGACATTTGTTCTGTACTAATGGGAGGATTATTTTACCTACTTTTGTTTAGTACAAAAGAATTTTCTCACAGTAAGATTAGAACAATAGAATATGTATCAAATTATGTGATGATATAATTTTGCACTCACAAATAAATTTTTAGTATCTCCAGTTGTCAAGGAAACCACTTTGCATGCCTTTGTGTTGAATTGCTAAAATGGCAAGCTCTTTTTACAATGCAAATTCTTATTCCTATTCCACTTTATATACTGCATTAAATTAATCATTGTAATTTATATTTGATGAAGCTATTTTAAAGTGTTTGCCAATAAAACATGAAAAATAGAACTCATATCAAACAAATATTGCCTTGAGATAGGCAATATTTTTATAGGAAAAACCTACTACTCCTCAACTGAAAATTGTATAAAAAGAATTATCTATGCTTCTTATAAGAAAATATACTATAATTTTGAATTAGTATTGAAATATGGTATTATAATATTCATTTGAGTTATGTCTCAAAGAAGGTCAAAATATTTTGTTTTGTCAAAAGGGATGTTACAGAAATATTTGTCAATAACTATAGAGTATAAACAATTATATTCATGTAAGCCTAGGAATCATTGACTATTATGAATTCCACTGGAATCAGTTAAATCTTCTATTTGCCTGATTGATCTTAGTCTGAAAGAATATCAACTATATATTAAATGGGATTGATAACCCACAGCCTTAGCAATGCTAATTTCAGCTGAAATAATCAGTAAACTCCTTTGAAAGGTGACATTTTAACAAGGACCTAAATGAGGTCAGGGAGCAAGACTTGTGCATAATTTGGTAATGACCATCATGAGCAGAAGAGACAACTAGTGCAGAGAACCTGCAGTAGGGAGGATCCTGGTCAGTTCGAGACACAACGCACACAGACCATTGTTGCTCTGGCTGGGTGGACTATTAGCAGTGACCTTTTCTCTTTTATTCAATAGACAGAATTGTTTTTATATAATCTGATAAAAATGTAAAGGAAAAACCTAAATAGTTGCTGTTGTATTGAAAGTCTACTGTGTCAATGTTCAGGAAGCGACATGAAGAGATGCATGACTGGGAGGAGGAGAATACTGGAAAGGCCCATGTGTGGTCTGAATTAGATAAATTGTGAAGTATCAATAATGGGACAAAATTGCAAAGCAGAGAAAAAACGAAAGTTTGTTAGACTCAAGAGACTACAGTGCCTGTGAAAAAATGGTGAAAAAATGGGGAGCAAGTTAGAAAAAGTAAACATCAAACGAGGATGCTTAAAATCAAGAAAAGTGGTGCACCCTGGTAGAACAGCAATTACACCCTCTGCCTCCAGCTGGCGTACTCCCAAATCCCAAGCTCCAGAGTTAGCATCCTGAGGCTAGGAAGTAACTGGGATGTACAACCTAAATGAAAAATGGGTGAAGTGCGTCTTCCTCTACTCTTCCTGCCTGCTTGCTCGCCTGCTCGCCTTCATCCCCGCCTGTACCTTTCCTTTAAAAATTGAGAAAAATGTTTTGCTATTATAGATATTGACAAGTTTTGGGATATGTCCAGACAAAGAGAGGGGTCATTATTCCTCTAAAAACTATGAGTACAGGACTTTGGAAGGTCCATCTGCCAATAGACTGAAATCATCAAAAATTAAGTTAGAAGTTTTGCGAAAGAGCATAAGTGAACTGGATGATAGCAATCTTCACAGAATGAATTATCTTATGTGTTGATCTAGGTATTAGGAGAAGATTGCCTTGGGCTGGGCAGTTGGATAACACAATCCAAAGACATGAGTTTTAAAGCGTGTATGGATTTTCAGGTAAAGAAAAGGAGAAACAGTTCAAAATGGCAATGAAGGGAAACAGAAATATTTACTCTACCTCCAGACAAAATAGTAGCTGGTATAGGAGACAAAACAGCCTTAACTTTAAAGGTCTACAGGGAAAACCATTGAGTTCTATGACAAAGAACACAATTTTAGTTAAAGCAAGTCAAAAAAGAGCTGTTGAGAGCCACGGATGTTCTTCTGGAGATAAACTGAACTCCAGAGGACACTTTGGAAAGTCTCAGGAATCAGACAAAAATAGGGTAATGGAAATGAAGCAAAGAAGTGGAGAGGTAGAAAGGTGTTTGAACACAGGTGCCGGGGGTAGACCTGGGGTTCTGAGGTCATTTGACCCCCACATGATTCATTTTCAGGTCTTTCTATGGCAGAAGAGATGATAAGATGATGATTGCTGAACCAAATGTACACTGGGGAGTTTTCAGGAGCCAAAGGAGTTTTCTTCAAGTCCAAAACCTCCTTTCCCTTCTGCTAATAATGATTATAAAACTAGCAGAAACAGCTTCTTTAGAGCAAGGCCTAGCAAGGCATGGGGCTGGACCATCATTGTCATCGACAGCGCCTGGTGTGTGAGAAATGTCAATCCTTGCTTTCCAAACCCATGTACTAAATAAGAAGTCTATAGTGGGGCCCAGCTTTCTGCACTGGGGTACATAACCAGTGTTTGGGAACATCTGTCTCAGAGTTCTGTGAGTTCTGTGAGTTCCAAACTCTCTCCTACGTGATTTACCCCACCGATGATCTGAAAGTCAGTGTTCAGAGTAGAATAGACTGATTCTAGGACTTGCGCTATTAACCAACACACTGTATTTCCTCATAATACCTAAATTTGTTATACCATATTCTTACATTTTTTTCAGTGATATTGCTTTAGGATCAGGAAACCAGACACAGGGGTAATTAACAGATACATTCAAGTCATCCAGAGGATTAGAAATTTAAATTATTAATAATATTAATTTATTTGAATTTAATTTCCTCAAATGAAAAAACACATGCACACATGCATGTATATATGCTTTGTACATATATGTCTATATATACATAGCTACTAAATCACAGGTGTGTATCAAAACGATACTTGTTAAAACAATTAAATGCATACCTCAAAAATCAGTATTCTTTGAGACATATGGAAATTTAAAATTAAAATTAATTGTATAGTTGAGGAAGAACTGTAATGGTGGTCGTGAACTTTATTACATACAAGTGTTGATTTGCAATGATGCCCACCTTAAACCTATATAGTGTTGTGATGGAATGTTTCCTCAATAAAATTGATTAAAAATGAATAAAGAATATTGAAAACTAAGCCATATTTTCAGAGTGAAAACATCAATGTTATCTTACACCAAAAATATCGAAGAAAAATGAAGGTTACTGAAGCTGAATAGGATTCTTTTCATTACATTCAAGGAAATAAGATAAAACATTTGTTAATAATAAAAAGGGTTTTTTCTTTAATGATTATATTTCATTTGGATAGCATATACACTTTATACCACCCATTTGATACAACAAAATAGCTAAATACAGATGTTTCAGCCATCTGTTATAACAGAAAAATATCCTTTCAAAACTATGATTCAAAGTATAATTAATAAATGGATAAATGGAAATGAAGTCATTATTATTAATTTATGTTTAACTCCACATGAAAAAATTGACAGATTTCAGATCTCATTAGTATATTTAGACTGTTAAAGCAGAAAAAAAATCCGTTATTCATGAAATATCAGAAAACAGGCTCACTAAGTAAAGAAGCAGGCTAAAATCATCAATTCATTTATTCAACAAATTCATTCAGCAACCCCGTCTGTTATGTTAGGCCTATGATTATGCAAAGCCAGTAGGTATGCACTTTAGACATTCACACTCCTGATAGTTAAATGGCATTTAAAAGCACTCCTTACCAGTCATCCAAGTATAAGAAAAACTTAACTTTTCTTAATGTGGAGTCTTCATAATTAATACTTTCATGCTTGGGTTTTTAATATTTTTAGTCATTAAGATTTGCCTATTTCATAGGCACTACGTAAAGAAAACATACCTTAACTCTTTTTTGGTGATTAACCCCTAAGAGTTTAGTAGAGATTCATCAAAAATACATAAAATGATGCATTCCTAGAAAACTATCTTAGGTATTGACTATCACAGAGAAAAGATTCAGTAAAATGGGAAACTAAATATAGAGCAGAAAACAACACAAAGATATGTGGCCTTTAAAATTTGAAAATCAATGGAAGAACTTGCCAACTGCAATTTAGCCAAGATTATATATCTAAAGCTGAGTCTAATTTTTATCTATAAAACCCTAATGATGGCTGAAATTAGTGGGCTTTAATAAGAGGATTAAAATTTCTTTGTTACTCTAAAAATCTTAAGAACATATTATGTGAAAACACTGTATAGGGTTTGATTAATAATACCAGCAATTTCAATGATTAAATAGAATGAAAAGAGATTTCCCTTAAGAAAAATAATCTTCATGGAACTAATATACTCATGCAATGGTGAAACTAAGATATTTGTAGGGAGAACCAGAACAAGAATGCCAGTCAAGATGCAAAACTAAGCTGAAATAAACAATACTTCTAAGATGAAAAATGTACATAGACTTGAAAGAATGCCTTATTGAAAACTGCAGATATACCAAAAAATGTGATTAAACTCACAGTAGAAATTCAATAAATGCTTGGGTTGATGAATTTATTGACTTTCAAACTAACTAGTGGTTTTTACAAATGTTTGCTCAAATTGGAGCAACTAATTAGAATTCTTAACTTTTAGATGCATGGGATGAGTCTTGCTACATATATATAACTTCATAGCAGATCACTATAATCCCTTAGACTTAAGTCCTTAATTATTGAGTTTCACTCACGCCTCCTCAGACAAGACAAGCTTATTGATACAAAAAGTCCCTCCTGTTTTAAAAAAGCAATATTGATAAATATATCCAAGTTTTCTTATGACATTGAAGCGAAAGTGCTTACATATTACATAAGGCAATAAATATATTTAAAAATAATTATACTCATAAGCAAGGTGTTACAAGCATACTCCATTCCCCAAATCAAATAGCCTAAATCCAATTCTTCCTCTCAAACTCCAAAACACTATTCAGAGCAAAATAAAGATACCCCACCCTACACAAAACATCAGAATAAAATCTTTAATCGAGGCCAATAGCATAATTAGAAGACAGAGACTACTCCAAACTACAAGGAATATGTAAATAGAGTAAGAACCCAAGTCCAGGAAAGCCATCTTCAGAGTGAGTATAGAAGCAAGAAAGGAGATAATTTGCAGAAAATGGAAGGAAAACAGGGGACCCAAGACGATAAGACACAAATTTCAGAAAATAGAACTCATCATGCATATAGGCAATCTGAAAACAATCCTGAGACCTGGTAAGTCACAGTGAATGATGACAGTGGATAAAGGAAGCTCTCCATCATGAAAGATTCTCTTAGCTTCATTTTCCATATCATTTTTATGAATTCCCTTCTTGCTCTCCATCCATCAACCAACATCTATCCCACTTTTTCAGGGGATCTCTATTTGGCTCTGGAGCATCTTTGCCTGTAGGCACAGAGAACAAAAGGTGGCCTTTAATCAGTGACTCAAAGTATGGACTATGAAAGCCCAGTCGCACTGGTGAAACAATTCTGAGGACACACAGAACTGTTGCGGCTCTCCTGCAACAAACCAAGCAAACACTCTTTGGAAACTTGGCAAGTTTATTATGTTGATTGTCTCGGGGAGTATTCTCCAAAGTCCGAACAATGAATTGTAGTTGAGGGTATATTTATGTAGGTTAGAGAGGTGTAAATTAGAGTGGGAGGTTATAAGCACGAACCTAAGTAATTTAATTGTAAATTCTTCGCATGGGTTATATACACACATGACTCCATTTGCAAGACAAACACAAGATTCCATTTTCAAGTAATAAGGGAAGTTCTTTATCTGTTGGTGACCTATCATTTGCCTGCAGCGTTCCAGCAATCTCAGACCACAGGATGTTTTATGGCTCTGCTAGCTTGGGAAGTCTTTATGGCTGTTTTCATAGCTACTGGGAAGTGGTGGGCAGGACTTTTTTCCTTACAGAGCCTTTTCAGATATCTCAAATTTTACTTTAACTTCCTTCTCTTTTCTGTCATACTTCCCAAACATCTTCACTAGCTTTCTTTGGTATCATGTTGATAATGTTTTCTTCCAGAGGATCCAAATCAAAACAACTAGCTTCTAGGGAATTAAAAGAGATTTAAAATTGCTTGAGTCCATAAGAAAAAATACTGCTTTAGGGGGTGAATGGGAGTTACCTAGAATTACAAGTTCTTTTTGGAGATTTCATGGTGAGGGTGTGAAGGAAATCACTTTGGAGACACTGTTCCTGGTCCAGAAGAAAGAGCTGGTTAAAGCCACAACAAAGCTGGCTGACTTTCTGAATAAAACCTTCAAGAATATACTGACAGGATGAACAGGCCCCTGGAGCCCACGTGCCAGGTAAGACTTCCTTTTCAGACAAATACATTCCTTAAGGCCTTTAACTGCCCGGTATTTGCCTCTTGATCTCCAGATAATATTCAGAGCCACAGGGCAGGAGCAAACTTCTTGTGTAGTATAGATGCATATTAGACCATTGACACTGGTCTTTGTTCAAATTGAAATTAATTATCTATCTTTGTCTCCCTTCCTTGCAGTTTACCGCAACTGAGTAAACGATGTGCTAAAATCCCCACTCAGCAATGGAAGAGTCCACAAAGAGCAATCTATCAGACAGCTCCAGGGAGGAATCCTGGATTTGACTAATTGGCTCTTTATAAAACTCACAATGGCTAGAAAAATTTTTTATTTCAGTAGCAAAGGGAAAGAAGGAAGCAAGCTGAGGGAGTCAAATGCCTCATAGAAAAAAAGAAAGAATGATAAGACATAGACATTAGTACATTTCACTTCCTCAGGGAGCAGAATCTTTCAGCCCACCCTTGGTGAGCTTATCTAACAAACTGAGGGAGTAGGGGGAGTGAAAAATAAGTAGGAGGAGAAGGAAGGGTAGAAAGAGAGATTCAACTTGGTATCAGACTTTTGAGAATATAAAACACAAGAATAAAATGCAGCAGATGTGTAAGAAACTTACAAATTAAACAGTGAATCAATACATTTATGTTCAACAAAGCTGGTTTTTGAGTATTAAGATCTTTTTTAAAAGGTTTAATATGTAATAACTCAGTCACTATCATATTCTGAATCCTCTTCAAAACTGCCAGGAGAATTTTGCCACCTAATTCTTGTCTGGAGAATTCTTGCTACCCAATAATTGGTGGCGGAAACCGGCAAAAGGACTGATAGAAAGCAATGCAATTATCTAATAGTGAATCTAAGACTAAAATACGTTGGATACAACATAAAAGAAAAATAAGTAGATACTCTGTGCTCCAGCTGAAAAGAAATATAAGGTTTAGAGAAAATGGAAAGTGGGATCTAATTGTTCTAGCTAAAGGTTTAGCATAAGAAAATACTAGGCAAAACAGACTTTCATAATAGAAAACTAAGAAAGACTGGGACTTAGGGCATTATATAATGCCTTACTCTAAAGGTCACTACTGGAATAAAAAACATTAAATATTTCTGTAGTCAAAAAAAGGAAAAAGATTTTAAAAAGGATAGTGCGGAAAGCTAGATGAAGATTTACAGTTAATATAAAATGATGACTGATTTGAGACTAAAGATAGCAGTTATACATATAAATTGGCTTCTCATCTGTTCAAAGAAATTGAACATTTTGGTATAGCAGTGAATACACAGACAAATCTATAAAATTACATATGAATATGTATGTGGATCATTGGCATGTGACATCAATAAAAAAGAATGGAAACTATTAATAGATAACAATAAAAAATGCTTGGACAATTGTATAAGTAGTAGAGAGCAGGTAAAGTTGGATTCATACCTCAGGTCATATGAAGAAATGACTCAAAAAGATAACGATCTCATTGTAAAAACGGAAGTGCAACATTTTGAACTTAACTTCCACTATCATTTGACTGTGAATGGTGTGGTTTTAAATATTTATAAAGCAGAATTAAATGAAGACCATTGGGTCATGTGATTATATACAGTCATAAAGAGAAAAACTTAAGTTGTTTATAAAATTCAAAACAGAATAACAAAGAAAATACTCATCTAAATTTTTGTTACAATCTTCTGAGTTCACAACAGCAACTAGGTATATTCTAGTTAGAAAAGAATTCCAAAGAAATCTTGAATGAGATACGAAAATTGCTACTGTTAATAATATTGATTGAGCAATCCCCAAAACTGTTCTGTGTATGCTTTATGTATTATACTATTATATACTATTATACTATTGAATAAATTAACAAATATATCAATATTTGGGGTGTTGCAGCTATAGACACACACTAGACTCCATTTGCAAGTAATAAGGGAAGTTCTTTACCTGTTGGTGACTTACCAGTTGCCTGCAGCGTTCCAGCAAGCTCGGACCACAGGATGTTTTATGGCTCTGCTAGCTGGTCAGTCTTTATGGCTGTCTTCATGACTACTGGGAAGCTGCAGGCAGGCCTTTTTCCCTTATAGGTGTATTAGGGTGCTCAAAGTAGAATTATGTTATGTGTGGAATAGAGAGAAATGTTCCTTCATATATTATGGAATTGATAGTGAGGGAGCAGTAATAAAATCAAAAGTTTTAAAAACATTTGTTCTATCTCAATCTATTGAAATTACCTAGAAGCAATGGCATGCAAGTGACAGTGAGCCCACGCAGCATCTTTTTAGTAGACTATAATACCATTAATTGCTAAAAGCAAGGAAGGTTTTTTGGAAAAATCACTTATTCCGGACAAAAGGAAGAAGGTGTGCATTGTGCCTAAAATATTTGTTATGCTGGAAAGCAAGGAATGCACAAAAATATTGCTATTTCACAAAGGCATATGAACCAACTTTATGGGGGTCCCACTGAAAAATAGGATGAAATATAGGGATCTAAAAGAAAAATGATAAGACTGAATTCTAATACACTATTTAAAAATACCATAAATCCATTATTATAATAAAGAGAAAGAAAAAAAGACAGATTAAACCTTTTTCTTTCCCAGAAGAATGTCACATGATCAATGCAAAATATCAAAATACTGATTGATTGAGGCAAGGTTTGGGAAGGGACACTAATTGTTGAGTAACATGATAGTAGCAAAGCAGGATAATGAGACAGTCTCAAAATATCCCCTGGAACATTATTTCATTACACAAAGGGAAGTGATAACACTAAAGGGAACCAAATGATCTGACTTTTTATCACCAAGGATGGAATAAACTCACACCATGTGAATTTATGAGGAAACCAAAGATGGAGAGTTACCCAAATACTGACCTAGGTTTTTCAAATTACCAATTCTATGACAAAAAAGCAACTGGAGAATTATCCTAGATTAGAGGAGGTTAAAGGACTATAAAAACTAAATACAGAATATGATCTTAAACTGAATTCTGTATCAGATACACTATACAATCTATTACCAGGAAATTGTGAATTTACGAAAATGTTATCAACACTAAATTCCTTTAATCTATTATAATTATATCAAAGAATATCCTTGTCCTTAGAAAAAATATATAAAATACTTAGGAAGAAAGTATCTTTACTTCTGCAACTTATTCTCAAATGGGTCACAAAGAAAAATGTGATATATGTGAACATGTATTTCTAGTAAGATTTAAAATATGACAAAATGTAAATAATGGTAGTAATAAAAAGTTCACAGATGCTGATTAAACTCTTGATTCGGTTTTTTTATATATTTGAAATTTTCAACATGTTTTAAGAAAAAAGTATATACTTAAATTCTTACCTGGGCTATAAAATATCTCACAGGAACAAAGGTCCCAGCCTGCTTAATATATTAAAATCAACTAGAAACTAGAACAAAACTTATGTCATCAAATTTTTAAAAATAATCATCGTAAAATTCTTGATCAGATAGAAAGAAAAACACATTAAGAAAATTAATTTAGTACTCATCGAAAAGATGACCCTTAAATGTAATGAATTTGTGAGGAGTTTGCTCTTTAAGAAATCACAAGATAGAAGTAAACAAGTATAAATGCAATCGTCACTCTTGATATGTATTAATGAGTTCATTGAAAATAGGTTTCTGGCAAAACAATATCTGGAGCACAGAAAACCATGTTGAACAATACGAAGGTGATGGTATAACTGCCTTCAGATGGATGTGCATTCGTCGTCTTGGGTCTTCACTTTCCTCTAGCAGGTACCATCACCACGACACCTTCCATTACGTGTACTCATCTGTTACTTGATACTCCATTGGGCTTGAACATTTTCTTCCATGTTCAGAACACCACAAACTGCTTTTGTTCCTAAAAAGACCTGCACTGGCAGGCCTGAACTTATCAAACTTGTGCTGCTTTTGTTAGTGTACAAATGTCCTAACAATAACCACCATGGTCCAACCTTCCAACCCCACTGGCTTATCCACACAACTGTGGACCTGTCTTTCTTATATCAATGTTTGAGCAAGGAATTAAGCAAATAGAGCCAAGTATGTTCAAAGCTGAGCCACAATTTATTCAATTCATGTGCTTAATTTTATCTGGGCGTATGCACCCTTTTTGTTTGTTATATTAATTAGAAAAAGAATACAAATGGCATCCCCCTTAGTTGTTGATCACCTCTTCATACCATATTTACAGGAATATTTTCTGAATTTTCCAGTTTCTTAAAGATTGCTACTTTTTAATATGGACACTCCAAAAAGTATACAAATTATACATTTATTGGTTTCCTTTGTTGAAATACTGAGGTGGTTTATGCCAGACATTTTCTATTAATTCTTTTTTTTTGTCCTCTATCACCTTGCTAGGGTTTATTAAAATTTCTACTAGATTGTAAAGTCAAGAAGGTCAGGGTCGTTTCTTAGATGACTCTCATGGAAAGTTCAGCAGACAGCGTAACTCACAGTTGCCTGTAGGCTGAAGTGTGGCCCCACCAAAATGGCTATGCCTTAATCCCCAGGATGTAAATGTCATATTATATAGCAAAAGAAAAATGTGTAAATCAGGTTAAGCAAAGATTTGGGGTGGTGAAGACTTTCCTGGATTATCCCAGGAGACTCTGTAACCACAGGGGTTCTTGTAAGAGGGAGTTGGGTAGGGCCAGTGGAGAGCTGAAGACACTATACTGCTGGCTTTGACTAAGGAATGCAGGTGACCTCTTGAAGCTGGAGAAATCAAGAAATTAATTCTCACCTAGAGCCCTTAGAAGATATTCCTACTGACACACTGACAGTAAAGTGAAGTTGTTTTGAAATTTCTGACCTCTAGACCTTCAGACAATAAAATGTTTGTTGTCTTAAGCCACTATATTTGTGCTGTCTACAGGAGCAATAACTAATACATTAGTAAATAATCTTTGGAATTTGCTGCTGTAAACTTAGGTTTTATACATTAAAGCAATTCTTCTTATATCCTATTTTAATACAGTCCGAATACAAAGTGAGATTTTTCTGACAATAGACCCTCTGCTATTTTAATTAGATTTACTAAAGTATTGCAGTCACTCTCACAAGGGAATTGTATGAAAACTGGACTCTGGCACTGAAATACTTTCTGCATTACTTGATTCATTTTAAGTAAAATAATGGACAGAAAACATGTGAATTTTAGTATGTTTCAATGATTGAAATCCATTTCTGGGGTGAATGTGGTAGAATAAAAATGTTACCTTTATAACATACTGGTACCACATTTCACTTTACTTCTTAATCCATGCAGAATATTTGTTTTCAGATAAACATCATTAAAATGATGAAATGAACACCAGACTGTTTTCATATATTAAAGGACCATTTGGAAGTGTTTTAGGTTTTCTCATTTGAAGTCATTCAGTACAAATTCAAATTTTCTCAATAACTTTCCTAATATGGGGCATCAATCTGTTGTGTTTAATATTATAATTAATTTCTGTTGTTTCAGCATGCACAGCAAAAACTAACTTTGCTTTATACCAGACTAATTAAAGTGTAATTCAAACATAGTAAACCTTACGCATTTCACATGTGCTGTTTACAGAGTCTGGGCAAATATATACTGTTTGTTATGGATTCATTACCACAATGAAAACAGATTCTTTATATACCTCCCAAAAATTCCCTTCATGCTAATTTTCAATGAAAATTTATTCCACTCCTTGTCTCTGAACAACAAACCTATGTTTACTACCACTGAGTTTTGAGATATCAGTTGTGTCTGATTTTTTTCATTTAGTGAATTATTTTTGAGATTCATTCATGCCATTGTGTGTTTCAGAAGTTGGTTCTTTTCATTTATTTTAATGCCACAGTGAGGCTGTGTCAGGTACTATTTTGCAATGTCCCAGAGTCACACTGACATGCTAGTTGGGACGACTATACATGAAACTGCCATGAGCATTCACATGCCTGTCCGCATGAACATGTTTTCACTTCTATTAGATAAATACCTTGGAGAGGAATGGATAGGTCCTAGGGTAAGCATGTGTTTAAGGTTGTAAGAAACTTTCAAACTGCTTTCCAAATTGACAGAACCATTTTGCGTTCCATCAGTAGTGTATGAGAATTCTTATTTCTCTTGTCAATTGTCTTGACACTTGAAATTGTCATTTTAATTTTAGTCATACTCGTGGATGTTTCCATTTTCTTAATGAATAGCAATATGGAACACCTTTTCATGGACATTTTTTTTGTCTTCTGCAGAATTTATTGTGTGAAAAATCTCTGCCAATTTTGTCCATTTATTTTAGTGGGTTTTCCTGTAAGTATTGACCTGGATGAGTTGCATGCATATTTGTGATGTAGACCTTTTGTGGGATACATCTTTTACAAATATATTCCACCAGCCTTTGGTTTGACCTTTTAGTTTCTTAATTGTGTTTTTCAAAAGGCAACTTTTAAACATCTCTTTTATACTGTATATATTTTTTTCTTTTATGACTTGTGCTTTGTCTCCTGTTTAAGAAATACTTACATGTGTACAAATTCCCCCACTATGTAAACACAGAACTTTCCTCTGAAACCATTCATGAGTAGAAATTGCATAAAGTGAGGAAGAATTACCATTCATTGACATGAAAAGAATTTTGAGTTTTTTGCAGACCAAAAGTTAACAAGTCTCATCAGATCACACATACAACATAAAATCACATTAACATATAGTAAAAAGCCAGAATTCTATGATGAATAAGGAACCACCTCTGAAGTCATCCTTGGAGAAAGAACCTGGTGGACCCGTTCTTGCTACTGGGGGTGCTGGTACTTCAGACAAATGCTGATGCTGATTTCACATGGACCCTTTCATTCTAAATGCAAAAATCCTCTTCAAATTTCTTTAAGTTAGCAAAAAACAGGTACTAATGCAAGTCTTGCCTAAAATCAAAGTGACTTAACTCTAACTTTCAAAATGTGGAGTATACCTGTATATCTAATCACTCCTCAGCATCTAGTAGGACTGTGCGAGCCATCGTGTGAATTATTTTGTCATTTTTATTGAAAAGCAATTCGACATAAATGTCTAGGTCTATTTCTGAAGTCTATAATGTTCCAGTGAAATATATGTATGTATCTTTCATCTTGAAAATATTTGAAATTAAGTCTTTCATGTATTGACTTGAATCAAAAGTAGCAAAAAAAATACAGTGTGCACACAAAATGGGTATAAATGTCAACTTTCTTTAGGAAGCTTCACTCCATTGTCTTATTCAAAGAGAGAGAAAGAAAATAATCCAGTGAAAACAGTGATTAAGAATGGTTACAAATGAAAAACCCAATGTAAAAACAATCGAATTTTCATCTATCTTCATGTATTTTTGTTACTACCCTTTTCAGAAAGCTCAACTTTACCTGGGACGACATCTTGCATTGCCCTTTCTTATAATGGCTTTGTAGTTGTCCCTCAGTGGGATGCTGCACTCATCACTCTCACACACCTTCTTCCACGATGTAAGGAAACACAGTCTGTTGCCATGGCGATGATCAGCATCTTGCAGCATGAGCCAGTGTGATTACAGGTCTGGAGTGCTAGACTCTTTTTCTTTCAATCAGTGTTCAGAGATCACTTTTGTTCTTCCACACACTCCAAATCCAGCGCTTAATGTGCTTTGATTAATTTTCAAAGTTTAACTGGTGTACTGATGTGTTAAGTGGCGGTGCTTTATCTGAATTTCTCTATAACTGCTTTGTTCAGCCTATATGAAAATTTCACTGAATCAGTCAACTAGATGCATCTGACATTTTAAAAAGACAGCATCTTGAAATAGAAAATAAACATATTTTGCGATTTGCATACATGAGATCTATGTAGTAGGAGTTATATCTTAAACATATAAATTAAATTATAAGAATAAATATCTATTACAATAATCTGTTGATTATTAAACCGGGTCATGATCCTGAATATAAGCTGGAGGACAGGGAGACATTTCCTACCATATAGGGTAAGGCTCTCCCAGAATGACAGTACCAAGGTATGATGAGACATTTATTAGACACATTTTAGCCAAATATCTAGCATGTGAAGTTAAATTGTATATAAAATTAAAAGATTCTGACTAAGAATTTTGCCTAAGTTTCACCTTCATTGGTTAAGTACATCTACAGTTAAATGTATCTTACTTAAGGTATTTATGTTTATTTTCTAAATTTTCTAAGATCTTTGTGCAGTTGTTCAGTTCTAGTTTAGACTACAACCAAAGTGACTGATAGCAAAGAATTCTGATTTCATAAAAATAATGAAAATACATCCCAGTTTATGTAGAAAGTACATCATCATATACCAACTATACTGTGAATTTCTGATTTTGTCCAATTTTTTGAAATTTTCATGTTTTTACATTAGTCATTTTGCAACAAAGCATATAACCTACAAAATGAAAATTCGTTCATCTTTCCCATATACATAAGAGGCTTTATTTTCTAAATTTGAAAATCTGTTAATAGCAATTCATATTAAACTGTAGAAGAGAGGAAGATGCACCCCAGTTTCTAGCCGCTGAAGACCAACAGTGGCCACCCAGCCATAAGGCACCTGAAAGTCTAGACTGGCTGGAAGCTACTGCTAGATAAAAGGGACCCCTTTCTGAGAATGAAACCTTATGTGCATTTTACAATTATGTGAATCCTGTGTGTTATCCATGTGAAGAATTCACAAATGAATAACTAAATTCCATTTGCAATTCCTGTTCTAATTCACACCTTCCCCTCTCCCTTACCAATAAAAGTGTGTCCCAAAAGTATTTCGGGGCTCAGATTCTGTATCTGGCCCATGCGTAATAAAGCTGTCTTAGCTACTTCTAAAAGAGCACCATTTGAATTTGTTGGTTAAGAGAGAGAGCTATTACAAAACCACCCAGATACCCATAACTCATACCTCTGATTTAATCTTGATTCTAATTAAATATCTCCTGGCAAATTGGGCTGCCATAAGAGGCCCGAATCAAATTCTTTTCTTCCTCCAAAGAAAAGATACTCCAGCTTAATGTGCTATTTAAAATTCACCAGATAAGAAAACCAATTTTGTGGTCTGTTATCTAACATTATACATCTAAATTTTCTTTTCCAATTACTAATATATAGACTAAATAACACATTGTTTCAAAAATCATGGGTATTATAGACTTATCTAGATCTATTCATCAGCCGCCTAATTTGCTCAGTATCAAGTAAATCTAAAAGACTGAATCTTTGCAGAAAGGTATAAGTTTAAGAGAGTGAAAATGTATTCATCTATGACACTGTGCTGCAAAGTACACAATTTTATTAAAAATGCATTGTGTTTTTTGCATGTTTATGCCTTTACATTAGAAACATATTTGGTATGTTTCTCTCTTCCTTTTCAGATTTGTTTTTAAAACATACTATACTTACTACTGTATCACACACGCCCAGTACAGTTTACTCTCTCAGGTTGCTCTGTTTTCAAAACTCATTCTCTCCAAAGGATTTTCCAAATGAATTTAACCCCAGAATCAGTAATCTCAATGCATTGTCCTTCTATTTCTTTAGGAAAAGCTAATCTTAACTCAGAGTAAAGAGTTTCTGAGTGAGACTTGTTAATCGCTAAGCCTCCAGGTGTGGTATGTCTGTCCTACTGCAGCCATGTTTATACCTGTGAGTAATGCCCATTTAAAGATTAACTTTGTACACAGCAGGAATCTAATAACAATTGTTATATATAATGAGGTTTATGTTATAAGAACTTAAGGAACAGAAATCAATAAATTAATCGTAGATGATGTTGTATGATTTATGATGTATCAAACAAGGCAGCATGCATTTCTGTGTCAAAAGCATTAATCATAATTTTGGATAGAGCAAGAACTTTAAATTATATAACTAAGACATAAGATAAATTCATTAATATGGAAACTAAAGTAACAACCTTCAAAGTTAACTGGTATGAGGCATAACTTGAAGTTAAAGATCACTGGGGAAACAAGCTAACAAATTCAATGTATTCAAGTGTATAGATGTGATTTTGAATATCTATATCACTTGGCAGACTTTCGTTTGAATATCAGAACTAAATTATAATTCAGGAGATATTTCTATAGAAATGATCTATGCATTTCCAATAACTGCTTTATCTCACATAAAACAGATGTTATATTTTTTGATTTATTGCCCATTTAAACCAAA
This sequence comes from Solenodon paradoxus, assembly GCA_004363575.1. Classification (NCBI taxonomy): domain Eukaryota; kingdom Metazoa; phylum Chordata; class Mammalia; order Eulipotyphla; family Solenodontidae; genus Solenodon; species Solenodon paradoxus. The sequence goes on along the minus strand of RJWH01003063.1, from coordinate 46,884 downwards.
ATTATATTTCATTTACATCAGATTTCTATTTTTAAAACAAAAATTGATACTAAACAACATTGCTAAAGTAAGTGTTCAGCTTTCTTATAAATGGCTTTTACTTATTTCTTAAGTGACTGAATGTGTGTAAATACCAAATAGTATAGTGTACTTACTCAAAACGTACTCGCCAATAAATTCAAGTTACTTACATTTTTCCAAAGGTGCAAAGCAAGATTAAGTTTTTCCATGATTATTTCTAATTGTTAATTTCAAAGCAACAGAGTAAATATAGGTTTAGGAGACTTCTTTTGTTCCCATTATCTTGAAGAAAATTATTAACTACACGTTTTAATTTTAATGTATCTGTTTGAACCAATATTTTACTCATTGATCATAAGAAAGTTATTACTCCTTGCCTGCTATGTAGGTTCCTAAATATGAGTATGAAAAACACTGCAGTAAGGTGAGAAAAGAAAATAGTAGAACATCTGCTCATGATTATCTCATCTGCCAGAAATTTCTCATGCTGTATTTTCTATAGATGTGTGAATACATGCAATTTAAATCCCATATGACTGCAGTAATATCTCTAAGGAAGTTCTAAATAGACAAATTGTACTTCTTATTAACAGTTAAGGAAAACTTGTAATTAATAGAAGGATACTCTCATTAGAATTTTAAACCTTTATGGAGAATATGAAACCTTAAGGTGGAATTAAGAATTCAATTACTGGTTCTATACTTGCTCATGTTAACTTTTCAATTTTTAGGGTTTTTTTTTTTGTATAATTGATTTAATACTGGATATAATAATTTGGACAGAAGGCTAGAAAAAATCACCTCTAAATTACCTAGTTATCTTAAAATATACACTAAAAACAGAATATATGGGTCTCAAGAGTATAAACTTAAGTACGCAATAGATTGCATTATTCAACTTGTTTCAAATAAAAAATGTCAAGTAAATATATAAAGTATAATGTTAAAATCCCAGTTCACAGGGAAAAGACTTCTTTATATCCCTAAAAGCAAATCCTTCTTTGGTGACAGTTCATTATTTCAAGAGGAAACTTCATAAATATAAAAATCTATGATATGTACAGTATCTAATCTAATAACATCTAAAACAATATTACAACATTTTCAGAAAAGATGAATTTATCTAATCAGGAGTTTTTATTGCTTTTGATTAGAGCTTATATTAGAACTATATTAATATAGAATAGCACACTGACCAAGGAAAGTTGTCTGTTGGATAGATGCAGTTTTCATTATTTTCATTCAACTTGAGTTGATGGGTCCCTTAAATGATGACATTTAATTTGATCTCTATAGAGCAGCTTTTCGCTTTGGGAATCAAAAGCATGCAAATCTGAACACATCACCAAAAGGATGATATATTATCTCACATGGCAATGAGTTTCCAAATTAACTTGAGCACACTTTAGGAATCTGGAGGTCGGGCAAACTTTAAATCCTTCCTTATTTGATCAAAATGACTAAGTGCACCATCTACAAACCTGTGCATAAACTGGAAAATCCTTCATATTTTTTTTTTCCTCTGGAAAACTATAGGCATTGTCACAAGAAGTTTATGGACATATATTACACAGTACAAGAGACCGGATTTCAGTATCACAATTCCCCATACATCGTGGCGTTCAACTGTGGCATTCCTGAAATAATCATAAGGTCAAATATAATTTATATTAGTTTCAATGCATATTCATTTAGTGCAAATTCTAATAACATGAAAATCATGCAATTTTATGTGCAATTTTTATGCTTTAGATGCTCTCTGAAATGGTGCAAAGAATTGAGAATTGACTGAACTGTTACAGCAGAGCCTCAGATGGAGACAAGACTAACAGCTGGACACTCAAAGTAGGGAAAAGCACTTTACTGTAAGCACCGGTGCTGGCTCAGGGGAATCATTGTGCAAAGCTGAGCAATGAGGGGTTTAGGGAAGCACCTTTTATATTCTGAGGTAAAGATTCATCTCCTTGGCTACGTGTGGTTTCTACTGGCAACTCTTATTAGTTATGTACAGTTGCAGAGTAGGGAGGCGATGCTTGTTTGTCCTTGGTCATGATAACAGGACAGAGCTGCAGCCTCCTAGTACCATGGAAAATTCCTGGCAGACTAACTTTTGCACTGAAGTCAGGAAAAAGGTCTTCTACCACAGAGCCACAGAGCATGTAGAAAAGCATAGACGAGTAGACTAAGATAACCCCCAATGGTCTGTCTTTGTATTCATGCCTTTTATACTCTCCTCACTTTGACTCTGGACAGTACTTGTGACTTATTCCTAATATAGCAAAAGTATTGCATGTCATGTCCATGATTATGCTATGTAAGACTGTAATTTTTATATTGCTAACCTATGCTCTTCATTATTAACTTACAGAGAGCAGATTTTCATGTTGGGAAAGCCCATTAGGCAAGGAACTCAGAGCATGCTCATGTGATCAACTAGATAGACAGTCTGACTTCATTCCGCCACTTTGAAAGGAAAGCAAATCTGCCAGCTGTGTGTGAACTTGGAAATAGATCTTTCTCCATTCACATTTCAGAGGCTACTCTCAACCCAGGTTAACATCTTGATTTTACCTTGCGAGCGGCCCCAAAAAGTGGAAGAAACTCAGCCTAGACACTAACCCATAGACATGTGTAACTCTAAGTCACTAGGTTGGTAGTGATTTGTTACAATACAGTGGGTAATGAATACAAGCAGAAAGCTCATTTTATGCTAATTACTGAACTGTGTTTGTGTCACAGTGGCTGAAGGATTAATAGAAACTTACCAGATTTCACAGAAAAGAAACTTACCAAATAGAAATCAACATTGCTTCTGGATTCTAGCACACTGGTTTTTTTGTTTTTGTTTTATTCAAGCATATTTGATGTATTTTCCTGCTCACCAAGCTAGCTAAGATTATCTTCAGAATTCACTGTCTAATGGGAAACAAGCTTTTAATATTGATTAGGAAAAATGAAAGAATTTTAGGGGCATAATCAATTCTGTATTGATAAAGTATAGAAAAGAAGGCTCTAATTATACTATCCAATATTTCATTTCCAAAAATTAACAGACTGTGCTATTATTTCATCAATATTTCTATTAATGGGCTTAAATAATAAAATACTGTTGCAATTTGATAACTGTAGCATATAAATATATAAACAGGCCCTACAACTATGAATTCATTCTGAGGACACTTCTATTGGGTAAACATTGTCAGAGTTTTAGTAAGTTGTTTCAAATGTAAATGTCAGTTACACTTCCCTTTTCCTATCTTTAAATGTGACATGTTTTCTTTCTTTTTATTTTTAAAAGGAAAGGTTCAAACACGAATGAAGGCAAGCAGAGGTAGTCAGGAATCAGGAAGAGAAGTAAGAAGCATTATATTTATTTTCATTAGTCCTTCATCTTGGTTAATCTTGCTGGCTCTGGGACACAAACTTGGGACCTTGAGATGTATGTGGACTGCGCCCAACCACTATTCCACCAAGGCGCACCTAAAAGTGCTTTCATAATGAAAATCAATGCTGCTGTCCTTTTTTTTTTCTTTTTCTTTTTTTTTTTTCAAGAAAAGGTGCAGGCAGGAATGAACACGAGTAGGCAGGCAGGCAGGAAGAGAGGAGAAAGAAGCATTTTATTTTAATTTAGTTGTTCACATTGGTTATATCCTCAGGATCCTGGACTGGAACCCAGGGGATTGTGGCCTGTGCTGTTTCGGAGGTGATTGTACTAACATCTGCTACACCAAGGTGGACATTTTCTTCATAGCTTCAAGAAAATCTTTATAAAATCTAGTGGTTATAGATTTGATAAAAATATTATCACAGTGATACTTTTGAATTGCAAGTAAACATTCAAGTTTCTATTTCATTTTGGAAACAGAAACAGCCAAAAACAAGTTGTTCCCTTTCTCAAAAGAAATGTCTTTATAAACTATTTGAACTTAATAAAAAATTGGAAAAGAACAGCAAAAATTATTCTACTTTGCTGATTCTAGGAAATGGCAAGTTTAAATGCACCTCAAAGAGGGAAAAGTCAGTATTTTTAATCTGAAATAAAAGATGAAAATTTAGTAGGCAGGAAAAGACATTCATATGGGGAATAAATATGCATCGGTAGCTCCAAAAGGTGAAAATGAAAATGCAATCAGTTCTCTAATGAATTAATAGGTACACATTACTTGATGGGAAATTGGTAATGAGCAAAGAAGTTGGTCAAAACAAGACAGTCAGCACATTCCAGAAACTTGTTTGCCTTTAAAAAGGCATTATAAATAGCATCACGTTGTTTTTCAAAATCAATACGTTTTTCCTTTTCCTTTTACACTAGGAAAAAATTGTTAGAATTTTTTTCTATCCAGAGAAATAGTGGCAACAGGGAAAACATAAAGCTACATATTTTCCACACTATAATTGTACTTCTGTTTTTGCTTTCTCAGTTTGCATTGCTCCTAATGTGACATTCGCAACTGGTTTCTCTTGAAGAGCTACTCTGTCCATCCCAGGAGAAAGACACAACCACTTCATGAGTACCTGTGGAGTCACACACTCATGATGTGGGGTTTCTGGGGGCCCGTGGGGACCCGTTCAAGAAAGAATTCTTGAACGTCAGAGTGCACTTTTACATTTTTCTTAGAGAAAATGGAGGAGACAGAAAGCAAAGCAGGAGATAGTCTCCTGGGCAGGAAGGGCTGCAGATGAAGGCTGGTTGGATTTATACTCTTGGGAAGGGGGTTCTGGGTGGACCCCCTTTCTGTGTCTTTAATTAGCAAGAGAATAGGACTCACAGGGAAGTTCAAAAGCAGAAGTCAGGGGCTTGTCCAGCAAGTTCTCCAGGTCTTGAAGTGGCCCCAGCATTTTGGCATTCCTGGACTCCAGTCGCCTTGAGTAACACATTGCCTTGAAATCTTTCCAGAGGGTTAGAGATAAGTTTTTACCCTTTGGCCTCTAGTGCTCAGAAAGGGTCCCTCTGGTCACTCAGGCAGCATCCCGTTCTGAGCTCTCCCTCCATCACTCAGATGCTGCATGGACTGGATTTCACTGTCTGATGCACAGAAGTAGATACTCCATCTATAGTCAACCCTCTTCATTTTAGTCATTTATGGACATATGGAAATAAAGACTCAATACCACCTGATTATTGTTTTCCAAGTGAAATCTGATAGGACAAGCCACGCCCCCAGCCCCACCCCGCCCCGCCCCCAAAGGCCTGAGTGATTCCGTTTTGTGCTAAGATCTCTGTTTGTGCCGTCATTAGAGCGAAATCTCCACTGGCCTTTGTATCTGTTTCCTGGCGGCTACAGAGGCAGGTCCTAGGCACTTTTCTGGCTCTTCTGATAACAATCCTCCTGGTCTTGACTAATGTCTGTATTACATCTTAATGAATTTCTAAACAGACGCTTTGTGTGAACAGCAGCAGTGCCTGCCCTGAGTCCTGCCTCTAAAATGTGACTACCCCCTCCTTCAACCCCTATAAATAGCCCAGAATCGCACCCCCGACCCCTCCTGCTGGCTTATTCCTTTCCTGAGTCAGACCACTTTGAATTCCAAAGTAAACTCTGGATATTTGAAGCATTTCTCCAGGTCCTTTCCATGCTCCCTAACCAAACCCCCAAATCCCCACAAACCTCAGGGGAACCTAACAACATCCAACTGTGACACCTAATGCAAAAATTCCAAATATCAGAAGGCTTTAGTGAAATTGTGTGGTTGACCAGGACTAATCTAGTTACAAGGCAGTAGACACTGTAATACTTCCCAGGGGCCTATCCCAAGTTAATGTACTGATTCTCTGCTGAGAGACTCCTGAGTCTCTGACGAAATGTGACCAAACACACCCTCTGCTAAGGAATGAGATATGAGAGGTACTCAGACACTTTATTGCGGACAAATCATCTTGTAAGGCAATAACAAAAAAAAAATGGTAAGAAGATAAAAAATAAAATCTAGGGAAACATCCATTTTTAATCCTCCAATTTTTAAGCAACTCCTGTAGTCCTTCTGAAAAATACCTTTTTATTATTTGCTCCCTGAAGCAGACAGAATTGAATTGAGTTTTGTTGCTTTAGTGGGAAGACAGACACACATTCTCTCTCTCTCTCTTTCTCTCTCTCTCTCTCTCTCTCTCTCTCTCTCTCTCTCTCTCTCTATCTATCTATCTCTCTCTGTCACACACACACACACACACACACACACACAGACACACACACACACACACACACCCCCAAGAAGAATACCCTAACTGAGATGGAGATCAATCTTTTCTTTCCATTCAACCCTTTTTTTCTTTAAGTTATTTTTAACTGTAAGACAGACTGGGGTTCTAAAAGTGTCTGAATGAGGCAGAACAATATTTTTGGTTGTCAAGGTAAGTAGGGGAGGCTTGTGTCAGTGATATTTAGTGTTTCAGAGAACAGAGTTGGCAGAAGTTCTAGGAATGGTAAACACCCCACATAGTTCTCTACATAAAGATTTGTGCCATTCGAATGTCAAAGATAATACTGCTTTATATTTTTCTAAAAGATCTCAAGAGGAATGACATGATATGCCTCAAATCAATAATCTGTTATATCGAGTATGTCAATTTGAGTCCTTTTATTTGTCTTCACAGATTTCATCTGTATGTTTTACCTTCTGTGTTTTCAACATGCAAGAAGGGATATGCAATGACTTGGAATCCTTCTATATGAAAGAAGAAAACAAGAAAATAATGGAATTGTAATAACTCTCTCTTAACTGACAAATCAAATGGTGCTCTTTTAGAAGTAGCTAAGACAGCTTTATTATGTGTGGGCCAGATATAGAATCTGAGCCCCGAAATACTTTTAGGATACACTTTTATTGGTGAGGGAGAGGGGAAGATGTGAATTAGAACAGGAATTACAAATGGAATTCAGTTATTCATTTGTGAATTCCTCACATGGATAACACACAGGATTCACATAATTGTAAAATGCATATAGGGTCTCGTTCTCAGAAAGGGGTCCCGTTTATCTAGTTAGTAGCTTCCAGCCAGTCTAGACTCTCAGGCGCCTGGTGGCTGGGTGGCCACTGTTGGTCCTCAGCGGCTAGAAACTGGGGTGCAGCTTCCTCTCTTCTACAGAATCTCAACAAAGCTGTTGCTTGAATTTCATAAGAAAATCTTCTAAATAAACCAGAGTTTATAATTTCTCACCATTTCATCTGTCAGCTCTTAGAGAATGACATTTTCTGCTCCCTGTCTTTCTTATGTCATCACCAGAAAAAAACACTAAATTGTCTTCAATGTCACTACTATTTATTTTCTGATTGCTTGCTAATATGAATTTGTTTTCCCCTAGATAACTTCTACTTACTGCATCGGTAGTTTACTATTTTTCTGCTACAATAACACAAGCCCATTAGAAAAAAGTAATGCACTTGTAGAAATTAATATTATAGATATATGTATATATGTATGTATGCAGTATGTATACACACACTTGCACTTTTGGGTTCAGAACTCTTTACTGGAAGCCCTGAGTACAAATGTTATGAAGAATTAGTTGCAGGTGCTTGTCAGTTCACTCTGTGTGAACACCTGAGTAGAGTTGAGTAAAGCAACAGCCCCTTAGCCTCCCTTAGCTCTTTATTATTCAAATTCAGCTACCTTCTTCAAATCCACCAAGCCCTTTACAGTCCATTTGCCTGTGCAGCAGACCTGGAGCACCTTTGTCTACTGACCTCCTGCGGTGAGTCAGAAAACACCCCTGCATCACAAGTGCTGTTGGCCATCTATAGCAGCATCCTGACAATTGTTACAAAGTGAAAGTGTCATAAAGGCACTGGAGGTGGGGGATACTTTTAATATGATGAGAGAGGGCAAAGGCTTTAGACAAGGAAAGCTTGATGTCATTCTTTTTATGTTCTTCTTTTCTTTGTTGCAATTTGTATTGTCAATGCCTGTTGATGCATACATAGGCAGCTACTGAATTGTGAGCTGCCCAGAGCTGTCAGCACCTGTCAGCTTGCATCACTAACCTCAGCAGCTTGCTAAGGGCGTAGTAGGCGCTTAAGAAATGCTCAGGAAGCAACATGTGAAAGCCAATTCTAAGTGACTGTTTCAATCACGTTTCCTTTGAATTCATTGACTTTTCCAGATTTTCCACTGCATTTGTAGCACTGGTGGGTGGCTCTGCTTGGCAATTGTCTCTTCCACTAAAACGAAAAACAGAGAGGGAAAGAGGGAGGGAGGGAGGGAGGGGAACTTTGCCTTTCCATTATTTATTTAGTTATTGATTCTTTTTGTGTCACTATTTAAAAATGAATGTAACGTGGGGAACAAAAGTTTTAATAAATATCAATAAATTTTTAAACAGGAAAAAAAATTAGTAATTTTTTAAGACAAGACAATCTGTTGCTGAATGTGGCGTGACGTTCTAAAAAAAGTTTAGGTGGAAACCTGAGTCTAGTCCAGAATTGTGTGAACACAGTTAATATGAGAATACTAAACATCTAACCCAAATCACAAATACGTGCTCACATGGAATGTGGGTTAAATTTTGTCCAGTAGAACAGCTCTAGTGGCAGACACTTCTGGGGCACGCAGAGCATCAGATAGTGGGAGACATAAAATTGAACTGCTCTTCACTCTATCACTTATCATGCACACAAAGTCTTCTTAATGTTTTAGCTTCAGTTTACACATATTTAAATATACTGATAGCGAAAACTATGTCGTTTGTATCTGAAGGGGATGAAAAGTATTTTATCAAGTGTCTGACACAACAAATACTCAAAAATATTAATTCCTTTCTCCACTGATATCAAGGCAGATCCCGTCTATGCAACTTCTACGTGTATTTTTTCAGCTCACCAAGCATGTGTTGAAGTGCACTCTGGCTGGTATCATAGGAGGTACAGGGGTGAAATGGATATTGACTCTGGTCTTCTGGAAGCTTAGCAATTTGAAGTGAGAGCCAATCACATCACATACAACTTACTGAGTCATGATGAAGATAATGTCAAAGTTCATATAATGTGGTTTAGTGCTGTAGTGGAGAGTGATAGAATATCTGAGTTAGATGAATCTCAAAAGGTTTTTTTTAGACTGGGAAGAGCACACATAGCCTAAAGTTTTGCATCTTGTATTAAGCCTTCCCAGGCCAGGACACACTAGGGACATCCCTTTTTACTTTAGTTTTCATGTGTAATAGACTTAACTCACTTACTGGATTTAAAAAAGATGAAGAAATTGAAGTTAGTGACTTTGATCACAGTGTCAAGACTAGTGAAAAACTGATATCATGGTGTAGTAAATGGGGAAAAGTTTGATTTGGAATGTAAAGAACAGAAGTATGCTCTCTTGGCCACTTTCAGGATTTTTTTTTTTTAATCTATAAAATGCATTCATCTCATGAATTCCAGGTAGTATGTAAAGAACAGCATTTTAACTGTAAATACTATGGAAATAGAGATTATTTTTATTGAGTAGAGCTCAACTAGTAACTGTTGATAGATTAGAATGTGTCATTAAATGGTTTAGAAAAAGGATTTTCTAAGTGACTCACTGCGATGTTTCATTGAGAACATCTAACTGAAGTTTTAGCTTCTTGTTTAAAATTAGTCAACCATTCAAGTGCTAAATCCAGAAAATTTCTAGAGTATATTGGTCCTATTAACATTTTCAATATTAATTTTGATAATAGCTCAAATTTTCTTGCTATAAAAATGATACTATTTTCTTAGAATACATTTGACAGTATCTTAAGTTCCACAGGAAAAACTGATTGAAAATTTTCAGAAAGTAAGTTTTTATACTGTCAAAATAAACTGTGATTCAGATTTTAAGGAAATGGGCTTAAAAATAAATGGAATTATCATTATTCCATAATTTCCCTTCAACAATCCTATACCTTCTGTTCCTTCAGCTGGAAAGTTTGATATATGCATTTAGAAATTAATCTCGTTTATCAGCTGAGTTGTCATGATATTCTATGTCTTCCTTATTTAGATAAGACAAACTGAACTTGAATATTTTACAGAAGCAAAAGGTGAGATTTAGCTTAAAAATCAGGGAGGGGTAAATGGCAATGAGAACTAAGTCTACATGAAAGACAAGTGGATTTAGAATCTAGTACCTATCTACCAAGCTATATTGTCTTGGGTAATTTATGTGATTACTCTGATTCCACCTGCTTTTACTTGAAAATTAAGCTAATTAACCAATTTGTATGAATATTTTGGGAGTCAGTAAAAGTATATTTTAGGTGCTTAATGAAAAGCATTATTTATCATTGGGACGCCACATTTTTAAGTTTCTTAAACACAGTATCATTTTCAATCTTCAAGATTTGGAAACAACTTAAATGTTTTTTAATGAATGAGTGGATTAAAATGTGATATATATATATATACACACAGAGAGAGACACATAACAGAATACTACTCAGGTTAATAAAAAAAGATGTAATTTTGCCATTGTGACAACACAGGTGGATGTAGAGGGTGCTATACTAAAGGGAAATCAGTCACATGGAGAAAGAAAAATGCCATAGAACCTCCACTTCCACTTAAAAGTGGAAGACAAAAAAAAGCAAATGGAGAAATAACAAATTCTTAGGTTATAAGAGCAAAATGTTGGTTGCCAGATGGGAAGGAAGGCACGATGGGTAAAAAAACAATTTTTATTCATATACAGTTTCATATCCTTCATTATTGACCAAGAAAAGCTACTTCAGCCTGTATTTCAAATTGCCAATGACCAAAGATGTCTTTGTTAAAATAAGACCTGTCACAAAGGCCATATTTAAAAACAGTAAAATCAGGCTTCAAAGTATATATTGAATGCCACCTATGGACCTGATATGAATCTTTGCTAATCCAGTGTTATTAACTAAAGTTAATTTATATTTGTTCTATTTCAGAATTCTTTTGCATTTATGTATATTTTTTTTAATCTTGGAAAAAATGCCAAAATCTGCCTAAATGATTAACAAAAAGAGAAATAAGGTAATGTCCTCAGGAACGCAAAGACCCTGGTAGTCTTCTTAGTTCTATCTTTATCTCAGTCTTGCTAAGCCTGAAATTTCAGGCTGAAAACCATCCATCTTCTTCAAGAAAGCTCTTTTTTTCTATAAACATGAGCTGGGTGAACTAGATGATCTCTATGCTTTGACAGAGCTCAAAAACTTATTTAATTCATGGAGAAATGATGATAATAAGGAAATGAGCCTTTCTATATAAAATATAATTTAATAGTAATAATTCCCAAGCATTAAGCATAAATTAATATAAAAATGAAACTAATTTTTTGTTGCCTGACATTGCATATATAATAAAAAAAAATCAGGGTCAGTAATATTCACTTGAAAGTGGGATCCCTACCAGTATTTTAATTTGAAATAAATCTTCCCTCTTTTTAGAATACCTTAAGCAAAATCTGAACATAAAGATTGGAATTCACTTAATTTCTTCATAGCCAAATTTTTCACATCTTTCAAGACAGAGCATAAAAACCTCACCCTCATAAATCCCATAGTTTCACACTTGAAATTCTGCTACATTTCCCATCACTTAACAATTTATAGCATGGTTTCTTGTATTTGTCTCTAATTGCATTCTTTAGATTTTGATGAACATGGAAACCACTGAGATAATGAGAAACTTGAAGTCTAAATTATGTACATTGTTCATAATCACAGGAAAATAGAGAATTTATTTAGCGGAGAGTGAAAACATGTTAACTCTTGTAAGGGTAGTTCCTGAAAGCACAGGACTATGTGGCTGTCTATAGGATTCCTGCCTTTCATGGTATTATATACAGGATGCAAAAAATAGCACAGTACAGATGCCAGAGAAAAACCATGCCATACGGTGTGTCCCTGAGAAGTTTTCTCATATATTATAAATTTGGGTTTTTGCATATCTGATGTAATAAGTTTTGTGTGTTTCTTTGTTAATAGATCTCTTTCTATGTTGTTCTGCATTAAATTATTCAGATGAGAAAGTCAAAAACAACATCTTAAGTAGTGAAACAATAAGAAACTCATATTAATGAAAAGAAAACCACATCTAAGATCCCAATAGCAGCAAAGATAGAAGCCATGAAGGCAACTTGACAGTGTTCATTTTCTACTAATCTCTCTATACTTGGGAGATCATTTTTGTACTCATAATCTTAAATCCAAGTTACTGCAGTGTCTTAAAAGATATTGAAATAAAATCAGAGCAACAACTTTTCTTGAGGTAATTTTTATGTTTTTGATTTGAATGCTGTATTTTCCAAGATCCTATGGTGTGTCAGTATTCTATCCATACCCACTGTCCACCCATACTGCTCAGGTAAACATTATTGCACAATTCTACCGTCTCCTGGTCTCTCTTTGTTCTTTGAGTAGACATGTAGAAAATAGTGATCTTCACAAAGTCCAAAACAATCATTCAACTTCCTTGTTCACCATAGTTCATAGTTTCCTAGTATCATTAAGATAAAATGAAATATTCTAGACTTATTGTGAATTTTTTTTTCCCTTAACTCACCTCCTGTCTTCACATTCTCATCCTATGCTCCTTAGTAGCTACTTATTATTTCCTTAGCACAACTTCCTCTAACTCACTAGACTCTGTATACATACTTTGATTAAGAAGATTATTGATAATTTCCCCTATGATTAGTGTTTTTTTAATCACAAAATCTGTTTTATTTTGTCTCTTGACTGTAATGGAAGCATCCATTGTTACAACTGTTCATGGGAAAGTGTTTTGTTTTGTTTTGTTTTGTTTTGTTTTTTTGCTGCACATAGATTTGAGGGATGCCACACCATTGTTTTTTTAAAATATCTTCTGAAAAAAATTGAAGAAACATTGTTTAGAAAGGTATAGAGGTCTCAGCTATACACCATTATCATTTGAAATCTGTGTTTGCTACATTATGATTCCCCACAAAAGTCTAATTTCCATTCACCACCAAACAATTGACCTTTCTACTCAATTTGTTCATCCCCAAACCTCTTCCTTCAAGTAACCATTGCTTCGCTCTCAAATCTAATAATTTGTTTTTATTTTATTTTGTTTGGTCATTAGTTTTGTTTCTTTCTATTTTTTAATTCTCAAGTCTACAGTTTTATATTTTCTTATCAGTGTAGGGTACATTGTGATCACCACTGTCAGTCAGGTTTCCATCCACATCATGCAATTTTCTCCATTACCCATTTTATCCATCCACCTTCCCTTCCGGTAACCACCATTCTGTAATCAAAATGTAAAATTTTCTTTCATTTTGCTTTACCTATTCAAAGAACTATTTTGCTGTAAAATTTAAGAGCTCATGGAACGGTACTCAGTTACTTTTTCAAAAAAGGATTTTTTGCCATTTATAACAACTTGGATAGATTCCGAGTTGAATAAGCGAAATACGTCATAAGGAGAAGGATGAAAACCATATGATGTGAGTGATATGTGGAATATAAAGAAATAATGTAAACAGACAGATAGTGCAAAACAAAACAAATCCTTACACTGATAACAAAATGGTAGGTTCCAGAGAACACAATGGGAGATGGTTCAACTGGATAGTGGTGGACAGTAACTAGACCTTAGGTGGTGGGAGTGGTATGGTACATACATTTATCAACTACAGGGTGGAGTTGTACTCCTGTAATTTATATAGTATTGTGAACCAATGGCGCATCAATTTAAAAAACTTTAAAGACTAAAAAATGACTCAGATTATTATTGACTATTTTTAAGACAAGAATTACCAACTTATTTCGTATTTTCAAAGAATCATCTTCTTAAGGTCCTCATTGATCACCGATTTATAGTAAATATACAATTTCCTATAAGGTATTTTTTCTTGAATTCTAAAGATGTTAAAAGAAGTTACCATTCAAAAGTTATGTCATTCAAAATGTCCAAAGAAAGTCCTTTTGAAAATGATGGATACATTTAAAAAAATAAAGGTTTTCTGATAGTTCCCCCCCAAAAAAGAGAACATTAAAACAACATTTCCAGGAAAATGACTGAGTTAAACTTTCCTCCACAGTTCCATCTGGCTTACATAACTAATTCTTGTTCTTCTGATCCTGAGTCAGCAGTTCACCTCATGAAATCATCTGCTTCAGAAATCCTGACTGAGTCTCTGTGTGGGAGATGTCTGCTTTCACAGGCTCTGTCAGTTGGTGCTGAGACCTGGTTCTTGGCCCTCTTTCCTGTATCAACCATCCAGAAAACTTGCTACTACCCTTTCTGCCAAGATTCTGAGTAATTGCCTTATTCATTGCCATTCCATAATTGCCATTCCATCTTTACTCTGTAAAGTGTAGCAGGAGTATCCAAGCAATATGGAGAGTAATGTTGAGCACCTATTGAGGTAAGACAAGATTGGAGTGAAAAAAAATAGAATTCTTTTTTGTGGCATTAAGTATAATTACATCATATGGAATCAGTTAATGGTTATCCCAAAGGTAAGAAGCTATTAAAACTAGTGAGAACACTTGCAAATATCCCAGATATTCCCATCTAACTTATGAAAAATAAATGATGATTTTCCACATTGATCAGTACATTTTATTTGAGAAACAAAATTTTCTTAGAGTTTGTTGACAAATATGGTGCTAGATTTTTCATGTGAGAATAGATTTATATCAGTTGTAAATTATAATATAACTAATATATTTATGTTGAATTATGGTCTAATAAACAAGGTTTTCATTGCCTTGTTAAACCAATTAGAGAAACAGAGAATAAATGCTTTGTGTCATTGTTATCATCCTTCCCTATCATGAATGTGAGCCTCTGCAAGTTTCTAGAGAGTCATTGGTGCGACCCTGCAGCTACTTTCAATTCGGGGTCTGCTTTTAGAATAGCAATATCAAAAAGAGTTATCACAGAAGTCTTGACACTACAAAGTATAAACCCGTAAGAACCTCAGAATAAGACGTAGTCACAGCCTTGTTTACATAATTAGTGTGAGACAATATTTTCCAAATAATGAAATGCAACAATTATTAAAAATGGTGAATTTTGCTTAAGTCTGAACCTTAATGAAAAATAATTCAAGAATAGAAAAATTCCTATCAAAACACAGGAAGTTATCAGGTTCTCGGGATATGAGAGTGTTCTGCTAAGAAAACCTGTTTTCTAGGAAGAACACATGATCTCTAGCTTCTGTTTAAGAACAATCTCCTGAGCTAGTATTTCACTTATCTCCACTATTCTAAGTTGATTTCATTAATAAAGAAAATACACATATACTTGTTCTTAAAGTGCATGAACATTTAATAAAACATAACATTAGCTTTAAAATTTACTAATTTAAGCATATTATAAGTAGCTGCTATATCATATTTGACTTCACTTTTTTATAATTTGCTGTGCTTTTATAAAGACAAGAAAAAATAAACAAAAGTTTGTTTCATAACTAAGTGCTTAGATTTTCTCTCCTTGTAAATTGTCTTTCTTTGTAGATTTTAATCTTGCTTAGAAAGGGTCCAAATAACCAACATTTGTTTATTGATCTATTTAAAGCAAACCAATATGTTGGAAATTATACTTTTATATATCCGAGTAGCATGATCACTGCTGGTGAAATGACTGTAGAGGGATAACAGTTTCCAATTTTGCACAGTGACTGAATTTCTCCAAAGTCCAATGCCCAGAAGAAAGCAGAAGTTCAAATCGTTTATTTGAGAGGTGAAAAAATCAGGAGTAAGAGGATGGAGACTGAAGCAGAGAAAGGGAGATAATTAACTTTACTTTATCCAGCCAGGAACCCTTGCAGATCAGTGGAGCTTAATTCTACATGCTAATTTCTGGGACTCAATGTCAAGCATGTACCTCTACGTTATCACAGTCAAAATGTATTTCAGTCATCGTAGGTAGGTGAATCGTTGTAAAGGATTTTGGTGGGACCTCTAAGTGAAAAGCATAATTTAATATCAATTAGTGAAATTTCTAATTGCAATAATATGGGAGTCTAATTTAAAGAGCTAGCAGCTTCCAGAATAGAAAAGAAAGGCATTTTCTGTAGGTCAAATTGCAGTATAGCAACTGAATTTTCAAGTGGACAATGTTCCACTAAAATCTAGTTCTTACTATTTTCCTGGTCTATCTCAAAATGCAAACTTTTAAGGATGCCGGGGTTATCTGGACCTACAGAAAATTCTTATTTGTGACATCAGAATCCAGGGCAACTAGAAAACATGTTTTCTGAGTTATATGATGCACTAATGCAGTTTAAATGGTTGAGGCAAGGAAAAAATGCTAATTTTGCTTTGCCATGTTTTAAATAATGAAAATATTTTTAAATGAGAAAGGATTCAAAATTGACATGTAATATAGTTATTGACATGCCCCTACTCCTGTCACAGTGCATGGTCTTAAAATATTTTGAGTATGATGATTGATTATCACTTAGGTCAGTATTTAACACTGAAGTTGCACTACTTAGAAAAATAACTCATTTGAGTAATTATCAGATGAGCAAATGTTTATAATAGATCTATTTTGCTTATGACTAAATTAGCTCGTGCATGAACCCTGACAAATATCGGTAAATAGCTATTGATCTGTCTGCTATATAACAAATTCATTTTGTACTTGCAAATGAACTGGATTTTCAGGTAGATTAAATATTAAACAAACATCAAAATAAAGCTGTGTATCTCAGGAAACTTCTAAGACACATGCAGGCTAAGCCTGTAAGAATACTGAAATTCTAGGATTTTCCTTTGTGCTTCCCTAGGTACTGCATTATATGTCAAGCAATCAGAGAGTCTCAGAAGATTTATCACACATCAATTTCTTAACAATAAGCATTGGAGTAGATAAACTCCACTGTCATTGGTGGGCACACCAAGACCTGTTCTTGTTTTAGCAAATTACTTCTTATTGGAATACACATACACACACACGCACATGCATATATGTATATACATCCATGTTGCCCATAATTGTTTTTGTGCTTCAATGGCAGACTTGAGTAACTGTGATGTTAAAAAAAAAAAAAACTAAAATATTTACTATCTGGTCCTTAAAGAAAAGTTTTTTGACCACTGTTACATGTTAGTGACAACAAACTTAAAATTGGTAGAAGTTATTGTAGAGTGACCAAAATTCAATTAGTTGTAACAAAATATTTTGTGTTTTGTTTTTTTTTCTAACTGAAAAACACAATCAAAGAAGCAAGAAGTTAGAGTCTGGATTGTGGAAATAAGAAAATAAATTACCCACTCATTCAATTAGCCCAAAGCTATGTAGGGACAGCAATAAGCTGTAAAATCAAGAATTTTTAAGAGGAAATAGTTAATGGTTATTTGATCATTAAAGACATACAGCAATATGACAGATATTCAGAAAATCACAGCCTTAAAATGAATGAAAATTATTCTTAGACAAATGGCAAATAGGTAAACAAAATTATTTATAGACCAAATAAGAAATCTGGTAGACTTAAAAAAGAAATTCAGTTGATTTACTTTCTAAATTAATTTTATTGAAAGAGCATTACATTATAACATTGTGTAGGTTTTAGACATGCATAATAATAAATCAACATCTGTATATAACACATTAAGTTCACCACCAGTTCAGTTTATCTTCACTTTGCAATTGATCCCCTTTACCTCATTTGCCCCGCCACCCTTCCCATTCTCTCCCTACAAGCATTGATTTGCTTTTTTGTTTATTTAAGTCTATTGTTGTTTGACTTGATTCATTTTATAAAGATTTTGTTGTTGTTGTTGGATTTAGTTCATTCATTTGCTTGATACCTTTATAGATACCATTATAAGTGGTATTATGTCTCTCTTGCTCCTTCCGACTTATCTCGCTAAGCATAATTTCCACCAAGTCCATCCTTATTGCTATAAATGGCAGAAATTCATCATTTTTAATAGCTGTGTAGTATTCCATTGTGTGTATACCACAACTGCTTTACCCTTTCATCTGACCATGAGCATTTCAATTGTTTATAGTTCATGACTATTATGTATAATGCTGCAACAAACATGGGGGCATGTCTATCCCTGTGAATTACTCTTGTTTTTAGGATAAATGTCCAGCAGAGGAATACAGGATAATATAGAATTTCCATTCTCAATTTTTTGAGAAATCTCCATACTGCTTTCAATAATGGTTGCACCATTTTACATTCCCACCAACCATCAGCTAACTTATATAGAAGAAGCTAATTAAAAACATCACCCAAAACCACAATTCTTATTATCTATTTTACATAATTCAACATATCTGAAACTTTGTAAAACTGCAAAGCAACATCCAGATGTAAGATATTTTAGTATTTTGTATCCCTTAAATCTGTGCTTTACACTTTCATCTTTTACCTTGTGCTTTCACCCAAATATATGGTTTCTATAAATAAAAATACCATAATGCATCGAATTAATCTAATCAATTAAGTAAATTAGTGCTAAAATTACTTTGATTAGACCCTTAAATTACAAACTAAATTTTTCATTAACTAATCAATTAATGGTATCTGACTACAAAAACAAATAAATATGAAAGGATATTCTAGTCTGTATATCCCATTAATGACCAAAATTCATTAAAGAAAAATTATTTCATTAAAAGAAGATTAGAAAGTTTTATAAGAGAGCAGAATTATATTTAAGGTCTAAATTTTTTGAGAAAAAGATATCCTTTTTACTCTTGTTGTTTCTGATAAATTTTTACTGATACTTGGAAAATCCACATACTTACCTTCTGAGTCAAAAGTGAGTTCTGGCCTTGCTTTCCTCCTAGGAATTCCACTTCTACTGTATTTTAGGGCTCTGAGGAGTCCTTATTTTCAAATTCGTTCCTCAATACATTCTCCCTTTTAGGATGTTTCTTATTTAGCATAGTGCTGGTTTAATTTGCAGGTTCTCTCACAGTATCTACTACAATAATGCACAGAACATTACGAAACCCAAGTCCGATGTTGTATAAAGAAGGTAGTAAAGGCAGGGGTCAGCCTGAGCTCCCTAACTTGTGAAGGAAGAGTGCACTGTGTCCTGACCTCTCTCCTTTTCTCCTATTCCTCTCCAGGATAAGGGGTTGAGTTAGACTGGTTCATTTTCATTTCGAAGTCCTAAGTTGAGATATCTTAGGTAGGATAGCAGTGGTTCATAAAAAAAACAAGAAGAGAACATTCAAATGAAGATATAAGAACAGAAAAAAAGATGACATTTTAAAAAAGATTTATATCTAGGAAGATATTGTAGAGAAAAATAGGTCTGTACAAAAACAAAAGTCAGAATATTAGGAATTAATATTCAAATGCAAAAGAAATTTGGCCATAATTGTGAAAAGATCAGATAAAATAAATTTAAGGTAAAGATTTTACATAAGGTGTCAAACTTGTGATGAATGTAATAAGCAAAAGAAAGAAGTACATGACTGTGAATAAAAAATGAAAAATTGATCATATTTTAGTTATGTTTGTCTTTCTTGAAAATCATACTAAACAATGTCAATAGTTTGCATAAGTCTTATACAATACACAGGCATGTGTCTTGGTTATTTTCAGGTTAGGTTTATATCTTTCCTTCTTCCTTTCTTTTTTTTAAGGAAAGGTGGAGGCAGAAACGAAGGTGAGTATGCAGTCAGGTATAAGAGAGAGGAGGGAGTATTTTATTTTATTTCACTTCAGTTTTTCACACTGTTGATTTCCCCAAGACCCAGGACTTGAACCTAGGGGTATGTGGCTTGCATACTTTGGAGGCAATTGACCTAACTGCTACTCCACCACGGCAAACCAGGTTTACATATTTTTCATAATAAAATGTTTTCAAAAACAGTGAAATGATTTGAAGAGATAAAGGAATATGCCAGTGCTTTATATCCCTTAATAAATGAATGAATGGAATGATTAATGAAGTGATTATATTATGTAGAAACTCTGATTTGACCTTTTTAATCAGGTATAAGCAGTGTTCTAGAAAATCCCTCACTGACAAGCAAGAGAAAGGAGAATTTGGAATGCTGTCATATTTTATTTATTTGATTTGATTGTTTCTTCCCCTTTCTTCCAAGATCTATTTAAAAAGTTATTTGACAGTACCAGCCAGTATCAAGCCTTTTACCAGCTAGCCAAAGAAGTGGAAGTTGTATGATAAAGGGTAATGACTAAATTATTTTAGTGCCTCTGCTTCTATAGCTCTGGAACAAAAGTGATTCATAGCTGAGAAATCAGGCTAATGTAATCAAAAGTCCCTGTGGTACCATTCTTGACCTTTCAAGCCAACACATATTTGCAGAATGGAAAACTGAGCAGGAAATTTGCTTTCGAAAATTTGCCTATTGATAATTAGGTGATTCTTTACCTAGATGAAGCTCCTAATCAATATTCCAGAGCCTGATGAAGCAGGTTCCCTTTATAAACAAAGGTCATATTATGAACCAGAAGACAAAGTGCCTTGAAGAAAGTCATTATCTCTGCTGATACTAATCCTAATTACAAAAGATTATAGCAAAAAATTGAAATATTTTTGGAAAAAAATCAGAAAAGATATTTCTAACAATGGACTTAATCCAGTAGCTTCAAAGCAATAATGTTTTAATTCTTACTTAATATAATTATATTTAATTTAATTTAATAATGATATATAATTGAAAGAAGAGCATGACATTTATGCTTATGTCTATTTAAGAGTTTATTCTGTTAGAGCAGTTAGATGATCTTCTAATTATTTGTGGAACTCAAAAAGATGCATATCCATATTTCACAAATCTGATGGTGAGGAACTGAAGACATTCCTTCTTGTTGCCGTTATCTCCCACTATGCAATATACTCCTTTCCTCTTCTAACACATATTTGCTGAGTTATGCCTTCTGTTTCCTGATGACTTTAGTTTGCCATATCATCCACTCTGACTTTATAACCTAATAAATAATCAAGTACATCACTTAACATGAGCTAGCAGTCTAGACACCTAATTCAAGATCTTATATAGTCAGAGAGACATCTCATCCTAGCATGCAGATTAAGTTCCTTGACTCTAAACTCATTGCACTCCAGTTACATGTTCCCTTCACCAAAGCAACATCAGAAACCAGAGTGTTGAAAATGGTGGTTGGCGCCCCAGTTGACTGAAGATTACTTATAAAGGGAATGTAGGTACAGGTTTCTTTATTAAAATTAGTAATGTATATTTAAGATTTAAAAAAAGAGATCTCTGGGTCACCAATCTAAATCCATTGGGAGAATAAAATTTGCAGCTCAATAAGGGACTGTCCAAAGAGAAAAATAAAAACAGCCGCTAAGCTCTGAGACACTCAGAAGACTTAAAATTAATGACACTCCCAGCAAAGATGCCTGAAGGGCACCCCATGTGGTGTCTAAGTTGTTAAAGGACAGAAAACAAGGTGATTATCTGACCATTTGACCTGATTGTACCTTTTGACCCTACGCTCTTTAGGGGGGGCAATATTTAGATAAAAAGATTTATAACCTTTGTGTTTTGCAATTTCTCACAAGCAAGTAATACCTTATTTTTAACCAAGCATATTAGCAATGAACCTAATGTCTCCTTTGATATGGAATGATTATTCTTTTTTGTGCTTTATCTGACTGCATAAACCGCAAACAACTGAAACCAAAGCTTTGGGATGTAGTTTCAGTCGTCAGGCTTCCAGCGTTACACTGTTGGTTTAAATCCTCAAATTGCCTTGACTAATCTGTTAATAAATCTCCTAATAAATAAATCTCCTTACTCTTTTTAACTTTTGACTTGACTTCACAGTGATACTTTCATGTGAGCCAACACTTGTATTATGATCTCTGAGGTAAATGTGCTAATTCTGAAAATAGATATGGAAGAAGACTATTATACTGCCTTACTTTTTAAAAATATTATCAAAATGCTTTGGAAAATAGTGAAATGTGAATGATATTACTGACCAGGATATCAAATTACTTATGATTGTAACAAAGAGAGGTAAAAAGCTACAAAAAAATTTGAGAAAAGTTGTCCAGGAAAATTTTAGCAATTGTAACTCAACAAATGACATTATGACAAAATTGTGACCTACACATTGAATTTTTTTTTTCTTTTTTAATGGTATAAGAAGGGTGAACTATACTGTGATTTTTTTGAGCATTAACTATGGGCTGAAGAACGCACGTAGAAATGAAATAGAAATAATAATGGTAATAGTAATAAAAAGAAGACTCCACCCTCACTATCTCAGCTCGCAATCTAGCTTATCTCTTCTAGCTCTGAAATTCTGCTAACTCATGTGCTTGCAACAATGGTGTTAAGGGAGAAAACAAACACACTATCCCAGATGTGGAGTGATCAGATCTGCCTCAGGGCAAGCACCCTCTGTGACTTCACTGTACGATACCAAGAGCTTTCACTAAAGAAATGTCAAGCTGGAAGCAAGTTACCATTTTCTGTTAATGGAACTATTGCTGAAATATCAAGGTTAGGCTCCAGTAAAAGCTAAATTTTAGAATGCAGGATACATTTATAGATAAAAAGTTTCTTCTATAATTTTTAAAACGCAAATCCAAATTGGATCATACTACCTTCGAACCAGCTGCGTGACATCAGCAACTGAAGCAGAGAAAGTCAGATGTCATAAGTGAGTTCATTGACCCATCTTGCTGTCTTGACAGGTTGTTACAGACAAGAGTGAAGTCATCACAACATTTGCAAAATTTTAAGGTTTCTTTAAAAAAAAAAATAAAAGATGAGGGGAGGGAGGGAAAGAGAACAAAAGAAAAGGGGGGATATGGCCCAATCACGTTCTTTGCATCCAAAGTCCTATTTGCCAATCCTTGGAGAAAGAGCATGGTGGGAAGGGAACAGACATGCTTTCTTGATGTAAATAAGATCTTGAAACCACAAGACATTCAAAATCAGAGTTTGAGTGTCTTACACATTCATGACTTGACAATTCTTCCAAGTCCATGTCTCTTCACTGTCCAGTTCCCACCAACTTTCTGGTTTCACCACAGCCCTCTCCTCCTGACTGCAGGCCACAATGATGATTTACTGTCCCTGGAGAACACTTTCCTCCTGCTTGCTGACTTGGCTCATCCCACCTCCTCACCCTATGAGATGAGTACCTGCTCATCACTCATCTGGACAGAAAGACTTCCCGTCAGTGGAAGATGTTCCCCACCTACCACTGGCAGCTCCATGTCCCTTCACTTGTGACTTCCTGTGAATTTTACAAAGGATTGACCAGATTAGGATGCATTTTTGCCTGGAGTCTTTGAGTCTCCTGATAAACTGAACTCATAGAGCAAAATGTAGATGGTGTTTCACCTTTGTGTTGGTAAAGTCTATTTTTACAGGTGCTTAAAAAAGAGGGATCTCAAAGCCGGAAACCTACATCTAGATATGAAAGTGAAAACAGATGTACAAGACTTTAAAGACACTGTATATTTGGCAAGCAATAACATCAATAATAAAAAGAAGAAAGCAATGATTTTGTTAAACTTCCTTCCATAGAAATAATGTCTTTTTAAAAAACTCAATTCTTGAATGATTCCTAATCAATTAAAAAAATAAAGTATACGATATATGTCTTTAGTTCTTCTTGTCTTCTCTACCCTTTGTGAAATAACTTAATGTTTCTTCCCTTGGACCCTGGACTGACCCTGTGACTTACTTTGGTCCTAGACAACTCACCCCTGCTGTCTAGAGACTTGCCAACACAGAGAAACCAGCCAGGGGACACCTTCTGGGCCACAATGGACCACCAGGACCTGAGCAGAGTCCTGTAAGCCCAGCCCAGCCTTCCCAGACTGGCTGAGTCCCAAGAATCGAACCCCATGTGCACGACAAGGCCATTCAAACATGAAACCACCAAATCAACACAGGAGCATCTAAAATAACTTTGTATGACTTGACACCAATACATTTCAGGAAGTCATTATTAAATAATAGTTAACTGGCACAAAGCAAGACAGAAATTTAGAAGAAGGAAATAACCGCTTGCCTTAGAATGGGAGTCAGACAAATGTAGCAGAGTTTAAAATGATAAATATTTAAATATTTCACATAGATATAAAAGATAAAATAGAGCCAGAATCTAACTAAGTTAAAAGTCATTTAATAATTATTATTTTCCATGGGAATATTTTGTCAGATTATTTTGTAAAACACAGTTATCATTTTCCCAGGGTTTTGTATTCATATAAAAATAATTAAATGTCATAGTGAAAGAACCTTACTCATAAAAACATAAACTCCTATCAATATCTTTTCATAATATTATCTGATATCTAATTTTCTTATAAATTTATACTTAGATCTTAATGAAGTGATTGAAAAAGTACCTCCCCATTTGATGGCGTGGCTTTGCCGTTACTGAAAATGAAAGCCTGAAACATTTGTTCTACTATATTTTGTTTTATTTTTAGTCTCTTGGATGAGTGACTTCTTCAGATCAATATCATGATTTATAAAGTTATTTCATTATCTGTATTATCAAACTACTTGAAGGTCAATCATTCTTCCATTAAAATACTACAGTTTATAAATAAAGGTAGAGAAAAGTCTGTTTATCTTAGACATAAATGTCACCATGCATATTACTAACTAAAAAGAATCAGCATGGTTCCACGTGGGTTATACATTTCATCACACAACTGAAATCAAATCACATTTACCATGCACTGTAGGGAGACTTCAGTGTTAATATGATTACTACTAACCAGCGATGAAAAAAGAGGAAGTCCTGCCATATGCAGCGTTGTAATTACAAGGAATTACGCAGAGTGAGAAAAGACGGAAGGAAAAAGGCAAACTTCAGATGGTTTCACTCATATGTGGTATAGAGATACTAAAAAATATGAATGAACCAAGTGAAACAAAGTAGACTTGCAGTCAATGAAATCAAATCAGTGTTTGCAGGAAGGGAAGCAGATGGGCATGCGGGAAAATTAAGTAGGAAATTGGGTAGAGGGGGTCAATCGTGTGGGAGGGAAGACCTGGACCACTGGTGGTAAACTCACTGTATTACATACAGCTGGTGATTTTCCACAATGCACATCTTAAAACTGTCATGTTATGATGCAATGTTCCTTCTATAAAATTAATTTGAAACATAAAATACTAAGTAGAAACAACTCAAACATTTGATTCATTCCCTGCGTGTGACTTTTTGTTTTTAAAATAAACCGTGATACATCTTTTTTCTTTTCCTAAAATGCCACGAGAGAAATTCAAGGGCCTTAGTGCAGTTTCTAAGATAGAAAGTTTAAAAGAAGAGATACTACTGTATAAAAATGCTAACTTTGGCTTTGAGGTAGAAGAGTGTTATCTGACGGCAAGACTACAAAACAGAGTTGAACTATCACAAATACTCATCACCTGGGTTGGTTAACTCACATGCTTCTTTTTCTCATCTACTCTTCTGCCCATCTTCTTTATAACATCCTGAGCACATAGGAAGTGCTAAATGTAATCTTCACTACCAAAGAATCTACCGTAAGCCACTCCACTTGGTCAATGATAGCTTCTGTTAAAATCGATTAAAAACAAGAAAAAAACGCAACTGCATTTTAGACATTTGGAACTAGAGAGAAGCTTACAATTTGATCCAAACTCACAGATGAGCAATCTGAGGTCAAGAAAATCATCCAAGTTCTAAAAGGTCACACAGTGGACAGTTAGAAATAAAATTCATACCAGTCACTTAAAAATTCCCCAGTAAAACACACACTGAGTTTTGTGTAACTTTCTGAGTAACTTTTTAAAATTACAAAGAATGTATTATTTAATAAAATTCTCAATCACTTTGCCCCCAACGAAAGAACAAATAATATATTACATGAGGAATTCATTCTATCCTTTTAGGTAAAAAAATAAGAATACCCCTTGATACATATCTCTGTTTTTTTACCACTGACTCATACTTTCTCTCAGAAAGTCTAATTAATCTTTTAAATTTCACTGATAAAATTAACTGACAGACCTTTCTCCTTGAAATTCTTAAATCATTACATTCATCTCTTAGGTGATTGACCAATATAAATCTAATCCATGAAATTTTGGAAAATGAAAAGTCTTTCGGAGACATCTATTTTTTCTTTAAACATTTAGAGAAAAGCAATCATGGAGGGTAATCTCAGTACTATATTTTCTGTCAACACTCTGGAAGTTTATTTATGGCCACCGACTTATTTTAGGCTTGGGGCTGGAGATTATGGTTCATTTAAAGATAAAAAAAAGTTTACATTTGTTCAGGGTAAAGTTGCAGTGGATGAGGCTTCAATCACCAGGCAGTATTCTTCTGTGTGAGCAGAGTAACTGCTTGCAAAAATAAGTTTGCATTATTATGCTTTGGATCTTTCTTCTCCATAGCTCCAGCCACATTTTTCCAGACTGAACGGCACTTCAAAGGAGGAAAATGCTTTTGGATGTTATGCTGACTGATTTTGTTTATCTATGAAATCATAAAAAAGTTTAAAAGTCATTTTCATGTGTCCTTTTTCTCTCCTTTTGTGGTTGGTGGTATTCTTGCTTTTGACAGGAAAGGAGAAAAGAGAAACAGAGTAAAAGATGGTCATTTCCCCTTTTCTCTAGAGAAGGGATATGATCATTCTACAGGCCGCATTTAAACTTTGAGTCTAATTCAATGACAGTCCTGGGGGTAACTCATTGTCAAAGTTGGTGTTTTGTTTGTTTGACATGAAGCAACAATAGTTTTGGTGATTTGTAATTATAACACTATAGCTAATATCTTTTCATGAAGTTATGGGCAGAAGAGTGAGGCAGTGAGTTTGGCAGTCTTTAAGAAATTCCAGATGTGGTTCCTGTTACCCCCAGAAATGGCCACATGTAGCGCCATTCCAACTCAGCACCCCACTCAAAGCACGGAGACCGTTGTGACTATCACTAAGGAGTTTCGGTACACTTAAAACAATTCACTCAGCTCAGACACACTAGTTCATAATTCACACCATCTGCTGGCTTCCAATCCATAACGTACAAAACCAGTCTGTGTGAGTTAAGATGGAACCTCAAATGGTAAGTTATATAAAGCCAAGTTAGGTAGGATGCCCTTACACATATCCCAGTAATCAGGATTCTGACTGAAAAACGGGAAAATTAAGAAGCAGCTCAACAACTAGTGTGTATATCATATGAGTATAGTTCAACCAATGTTCACAGTAGACACACACACCAAGGAAAACAGCCCTCACCTCAAGGAACAGACATTCACAGTTTCAGACACACGCATCCCTGGCCACCTACTACTTCCATTCATAGAGCAATCACTCTCCTAACCTCTGAGACCCTAGGGAAATTGTGCGTGTGCTTGACCTTCTCACACATGCATGGGCTTGTATATTATCATTTTTTTAAAGGAAAGGTGCAGGCAGGAACGAAAGCAAGCAGAGACAGGCAGGCAAGGTGAGAGAAGAACAAGCATTCATTTATTTTATTTAGCTGTTCATCCTGGTTTTTCCCTTGGCCCTGGGTGGTAAACCAGGGTCCCTGGAATATCTGTGGACTTTGCAGGTTAGAGGCAGCAGACTTCTCTGCTAGGCCACCAAGAAGCACCACAGAATTATTCATTATATTTACTTTTGTGTTGAGTTTCTTTTGCTCAACATTAAGTTTACAGTCTTATCTATCTTGGCGTGCAGAGTTACAGTACACATTCATTGCTGACTAGTATTTTAATTATTCAGGCTTTAAAAAGTTCAAAATCAGTATAGTCTATATATAATAAACATATTTTGTTCTATAGGAATATGCTCTGTGACAATGTAAATGTATATGCCAATTGAGAAGGTTTTGAAATAAAATCTATTGCGTTTTCCAGCACGGTTTTCTTTTGCCTTTGGATTAGTGAGTGAGAATTATAGATAAAAATGTAGCATAAAAGAAAAAGCAGAAAATATTTGGCAACTATTCTCCACAGCAAATATTAAAATTGCTATATCAAAATAATTACATTTTCAATTTCTAACACTTCTTGGTTTGCATTATGTCTATTCTGTTCAGTGTAAGGAGGTTTCATATTTTGCATTTTCATGATGTCTCAGAGATAATAAAGCATTTTTGTACTTGCTCATTTATGTTCCATAGATTCAGTTAGAAAGGGTGATCATTTCTTAAGCACCTCTTGTACAATGCTAAGTATGGTGTGTTAGTTTGTAAAAGTAAACAGCAGCCACCACAAATAATACTTACAACCACAGTTGCTACACTTAAGGAAAATAGTTTGGGGAACTGAAGATCGCTAAATCACCCCCCAGAAGTGGGGAAGTGAGAAAGGGAAATAATCAGCTGTAACCCGGTGGAGGAGGGGTTGGGCAAGTCCACATACAACCCAGGGTTCCAGGCTCCTGTCCTAGGGCTGGTAGAGACAGCTAAAATGAACAACTGAGTAAGACAAGGAAGGAAGGAAGGGAGGGAGGAAGGAAGGAAGGAAGGAAGGAAGGAGGGAGGGAACACGGGAAGTAAGTAATCGAATTGGGGTTTCTGGCTTTCTCATCCTCTCACAATCACTAAAATAAGATACTGAGGACATCGAGGTTGAATTTGACCAGATGTGCAGTCAAAGACCTATTACATTAACCAGCCGTAGAAAACACCTTTCAGGCAGATGTTTAAACCCACAAATAGAAATTTCCCAAAGGGAAATATCCCTGAATAGTAAGTCATTTATGGAATCCCCCGGGCTGGTGGTGGAGTCTCTTCCACAGCAGAGGGGTTGTCCTGGGTCACCTGTCCGCCTTAGGAAGCACTTCTCAAAGCAGTTGTGTAGGTGGTCACATCGCAAAGTCTGGGGACAAGTAGTTTGTTCCCTTCACGGGGGATGAGAATGACAGGCCGTGGGGGAGTTTTTGAGAAGAACCGAAAGTGAGAAAGTCAGGCTCATCCTGATGGAATTGTGGTTTGGTCAGCCGCCTTCAGCCATTCAGTCCACATCCATCCCAAGGACCCAGGTTCACCTCCCAGGGCCTGGGAACCGCTAAGGTGAACAACTAAGTAAAGATACTTCTACTTCCTTTCCTTGCTGCCTGTACCTTTCCTTAAAAATTAAAAAATTAAAAATAAAAGAAGACCCAAAGTCCTAAAAGAACTTAGGCAGGGAAACAATGAAACGATTTAGGTGAAGGGGTAAAAGTCTCCCCGTTGCTGTACAGAGCAGGGACCTGGCAACAGGTTACCAGCCACAGTCAGCCGCCTGTGGAGAGACACTGAAAACCTCAGCATCAGAAATTCTGATTTTAATCTCAATTATTCAGCGCCTACCCTAGGGGTCCTCCTACTTCCACTGACTTCAGAAACAATTGGCCTTGAATCTGCAGTTCCGTGAAACAAGCTTAGAGAATTTGACAGGTCCTCTGGAGAGAGACAGGCCTAATACAGCATCGTTCAGCTGTCTTCCTCCCATCTGCTCTACAAAATGAAAGGGTTGGGTAAGATCATCTCCAAGGCATTCTCTTGGTCTGCAATTCTCTCCCATTTTTTTCATCTTTCTACCATTTGTTCATATAATCTTTTTAGGGGTTAGCTCTTCTTAAGGTCATCCCAACCACATGATTTCGAAATTTCAGACTCATTGAAATAGCAGAATTAATCTAGCCATAAAAGTAGAGGGAGGTCAAGACAGAGTCTAAGGCCAAAAGGAAAAAGTGAGGAGGCTGTGATGAGAAAATTATACCTGACCTCACCTTTCTATTTCCTTTGGCTTTGGATTTTATTGGAGGCTATATTTCTGGGAAACCATTCACAGTTGCTGCAGGTAAAGGCTTGTGTTGTGAATTTACGGAGACAGCCAGCAGAAGGTCAAGGTATAGGCCAAGGGTAACTAAAGCAGGGAAAGAGAACACCTGACAAAGATGTAGACAGATGCAAACCTGTGGATTAAACACGTGTCGGGTAGGGAGCAGATAGCTTTACAGAAAGAAGAAGCAGACCTGCTTTCACAGGGGACAGGGCGAAGCCCTGGGCTAGTTTGTGATCTCATTTCCTCCATTCCTAAAGTTGTCCTACTGCCATAAATACTTCCAAATAGTTTACATTTATAATTACAATGGATTGCACAAAGCTTTAGTCATATGCTTAACTGCTTTTTAGGGTGGAAAAAAAACATGATTTTTGTTGGTTTGTACTGTTTACATGAGCATATACGTCTCTATAGAGCAGAGACATACGTCAGTTCATGTATGTGACACCACACTACCACCAGGGGTCAAGTGCGCGACAATGCTGTTACTTTACTATTTCAGACCCAGATTCCCTCCTTCTCTCCCACCCTTTTTAATAACCACACGTGTGACTTCAGAATCCTGAGAATTTTGTTTCATTTTGTTTATTAGTTTGTTTACTCTGTGTCTTTACATACAAGTAAGCCCATCAGGCACTGCCCTTTTTCTGACTTATTTCTCTTAGCAGAATCACCTCAGCTTCCAACCAGGTTGTTATAAAGGGATGATCTGATCTTTATATTTTAATACTCAGTGGAATTCTATGCCTCTATTAAGAAAAATCAAATTGTGTCCTTTGCGGCAACCTGGATGGAACTAGAGGGGACCATATAGTGACATAAGTCAGAAGGAAAAGAGAAATATGGGATGGTTTTGCTCATGTGCGGAGTTTTACAAATTCCAACAGAGATAACAGGAATCAGGACTGGTTATGGGGGGAATGGAGATGAGGGGAAAAGGTGGCAGCGAGAGACACTGGAACTCTGGTGGTGGGTGTGGCATGAGATGCACTCAAATGTTATTTCAGTATCCTAAATGGAATTCATCATTGTGAACAAATAAAAATAATAAACATTACTATAGAAAAGAAAGATTTGATCTTTTTTACTAGTTAAGTAGGGAGCCAATCTGTGTGTGGACCACGGCTTCTCTCTCCATCATCTGTGGACGGGCTTTTAGGTTGTCTCCATCTCCTGGCTGCTGCGAACTGCACTGCTGTGAGCACAGAGATCCAAGCATGTTTTCTGATGAGAGCTTTTGGCTTCTTCAGATATCCATCTCAAAGTGGAATTGCTGCATCAAATAAAAATTCCTTTGAAAAAAAATAATCTCCTACCGTTTTCCACAGAAATTTCACTAATTCCTATCCCCAGCAACAGAATGAGAGCTCCTTGTTTTCCACACCCTCACTAACACTGGTTGTTTCGACTTTTTTATATTGACTCTTCCCATGGGTCTCAGGTGAGAGCTCATTGTGGTTCTGATTTGCATTTACCCGTTGACGAGTGACATAGAACATTTTTTCACTCACCTGTTGACCATCTGTGTGTCTTTCTGGAGAAGTGTCTACTCCGATCTTCTGCTGATTATTCGATTGGGTTGTTGGTTTTCTC
Source organism: Solenodon paradoxus (assembly GCA_004363575.1). NCBI lineage: Eukaryota > Metazoa > Chordata > Mammalia > Eulipotyphla > Solenodontidae > Solenodon > Solenodon paradoxus. The sequence continues at coordinate 15,620 of RJWH01003063.1, read as the reverse complement.
ATTGTTGAGAAATATGAGCTCTTTCTACTTATTGGAGATTGACCCCTTGTCTGACATAAGATGTGCAAATATCTTCCAATTAGTAATTGCTCTCTGCTTTTGTAGGGATTTCTTTTGCTATAAGCTTTTCTAATTTAAAGCATTGGTTTAATTTTGCTTTTGTTTCCTTTGTCCTTGGCATTAAGACACCAACAGCAAAGGAAAACAGTACGTGTGTGTATATATATATATGTATGTATTTAAATATAATGCAAGTACAGTCTCTGGACTAGGCTCAGGAAGCAGGTGGTAGCTAACTCATCCAAATGATAACATAACTTTTCCTAATTATAACTGGTCAGTGATCTTCGAATGGAAAACAATTTTAATGGGTTTAAGTCAGCATTAAGTCAGCAATCAGACGTTCTGAGGAAAAACGAACAAAAAATAAAATAAAAACTATAAACTGAATATATCTGATACAGCTTCCTTTATAATGAGCATATTTTACTAACAAAAATCAAATAGCTCAGCAGTGCTTCCATCTTCATAATTATATTCAAAACATACATGAGAAGGCTCTTTCCATTTGATTTCATCTTTAGAGAATATGGAACTATTTCTACTTGAGTCTAGACTGTTTACAGCACAGAAGACCTTGAATTTTATTTTAAAAACAACCCAGTTTTTGAATGCGTATTTATAATTTAATTGAGATGCTCTTAGACATATACCTGTAAGTATTTAACCTGGTTACTTGCTAAATGTAATTAATAGATATGTGTGTAAACAGAGGGGCTATTGTTGAAGAAAAGAGGGGCTATTGTTGAAGAAAAGAAAATACGTTTTTCTTTATGAAGCTTTTTGAGATAATTGCAGGTTCATTTGTAGTTGTGACCAGCAATACAGAGAGCTCAGGATTCCACCAGTTGCTTTCAGTGGTAACAGCTTGCGGATCAATATAATATCACAATCATCATATTGACATTGATGCAATTCACAGAACTCATTCAATTTTTAGTGTATTTGTGTGTTTCTTTCCAATTTTATCTCATGGCTAAGTTTGTGTGCTCACCACTGCTGTCTAGCTGAGATTCATTTTCATAAGGATGTCCTTAATGTCTTTTATAACTGCAAATAAGTTTTCATTTCCTCAAAGGGAGAGTGTCAAAATGAAAATAAATATAAAAACATTTAAGAAATGAAAAATATAAGAAACTATGACAAAAATTGATAAGCTACAATAGAAGAAGACAAGGAAGTAATACAAATTGTGGGCTTCTTATCCTGGTTTTCCCCCTGTAAACCTGTAAAGCCTGCAACAAAAGCTGACAAGTAGGCATCACCTACTGTGGGAAACGAAGTCGGAAACTGGGAAGACAAAGATACCAAAGGTAGATAAGCTAATTGAAAGGTTCGTCTTGGCACGCCCTGGTGACGTGTCTGTTAAATCCACCAAGTGTAGCTCACATGAATTTCAAGGACCCTGGCTTCACGACCCAGGGCTGAGGGAGAGGGAAGGGAACAACCGAAATAAACAAGTAAAAATAAATTCTCTTTTCTCTCTCTTCCTGCCTGCCAGCTTGCCCTCATTCCCGTCTACATTTTTCCTTAAAAAACAACAAAAAGTTCGCCATTAAAGCTGATCATTTCTGAGGACAGCTGGGCTTGATCCTAGCAGGAAAAATACGCTATGAGAAGGCATGAAAAACGCATCTAATTCAGGAGAGCCCGGATAAGAGGAGAGTATTTATCCACTGGTACCCACCACCGCTCTCTGTTGGTCAAAGACCGGCTCCTGGGTGTTCACTCCCAGCACAGCTCTCTCCAAACATTCCAAAGGTGAGTGAGTGCCTCTCCGGACCCCACGGAACCCGCACTGCTCTCAGGGCAGTTCCAGGAGAGCGCAGCTGACACCGGGTGGGGTGAGACAGAGTCCCTTGGGTCACCTTGGGGAAGCTGGTTGACAAAGCAAAGGGTTGAGTCTAGGAGAGAGTAGGAGGGAGGTACACACAAGAGGTGTCTGACAAATGCCGAGTTTCAGGGACTCAACTCTGCTTTGTGATAAGCAACCCTCTCCGATGAGGCGCCTGCTGAAGCACCTATTACCTCCATCAAAGGAAGGGGGTCTCCATTAATTCTTTAAACTGTCCTTAAGGAACTGTAAAGTTAACTTTACTGCAGATTCTCCTTTCTGGAAGCCAAGCAAAATAAAACAATTAGAAGTGAATAGGCATGAAGGTCTGTGGAAGGTGGTAGTCTGTAAAATGCTTGTTTAAACGACCAGTGGATTTTAACGAAGGAAAAAGATGATAAAATTAATTCCTAATTAATAGAATTATTTAATAGAATTAATTCTATTAAAGTCGGACCAATCTGTTAGTGTCCTCTCTCACTGAATAACTTAAATGATTAGGTTTTATGCTGTTTTCAATCAAACAATAACTGTGATACCCAAAATATGCAGTTGTATCAAACCAAATGAAATCAAATTGTAAATCATCACAGGTGTGTCTGACAGTGGTTAGGTCTGCTGCCTCCAGTCGGACGTGGTCCACATATATTCCAAGGACCTGGTATGCATTCTGGGGCCAGAGGAGAAGTCAAAATAAACAACCAAATGAAATACATGAAAAACATTTCTTCCTCCTTCCTCTTCCTCCCTGCTACCTATTTATCTTCCCTTCTGCCTGTGCCTTCCTTATAAAAAAAAAAATTTTAATACTCAGTAGTTTGTCATGAGTGTTAAGTTTTCCCAAACAAGTGAACTAAAATTATGCACAGTTAAGTGTTCTGGTGGTGATGGGGCTGGAAGTAAAATGGGCAAAGAGAGTCAACTGAATGAAGGTTTATCTTGATATATTGCTTGGTAGAAAACTGGCTTCCGTTAGTTCTGGGTCTTCAAAAATATTTAAAGAATCAGACAGTTCTTTGGCATAATATAAAGATTTCAAAGACTGCACAGTGACAAGCCTACCTGACTGGACTAGTTCTGTAGTATTTCACATGCTCTTGTCTAAGTTCTTCCTTATTTCCAAGTAGTATGAGTCGATAAGTAAGGTGATCATTTAAGTTATCATCCATCAATCAGGAGTCTTTAGAGGGTGAAAGAGTGTAATTTAGAATCATTCCAGCTAAATAATTGTAAAGCAGGACTATTTGGGGCAAGCTAACTGTGTGTTCATCTTCCAAAGAGATGCTCCCAAAGAATTTTAAATAGCAGCTCTGGTGTGTATTATTTCTAAACCAAAGGATAAGTAATAATTATCACTGACAATAATGTTGATGACTGAATCTAGGAGCTATGAGTTAGCTGTTGAGTTGACAGGTGCTAATAACATATCAAAAATATAGGAGCAAAATGAACTCTGCTTCGGTTGGTGACACTGAATATTCACAAAGGCCTCAGGAGCCCCAAAGTATCTCCAAGCCTACCTCAATGACACTGTGATTCAAAGCATAGTAGGCCTAGTGCCAAAAGCTCAAAGCTCAGAATCAGAGGAATAGAGATGGGTTTCTGACACAACTGGAGAATTACAGTATTGTCCTACTTGTCATGGATTCTCCTTATAAGTGGAAAGGTCAACAGTGGGATTGAGACACCACGGGACTCACCATTTGAGGCCAAGCAGTAGGGTGTTGAGCCCAATATCAAGGGGTTGGTTATTCCTGCTCCCCCCTAAGACATAGATTTCCTCAACAGGTATTCATTTGATGCTTTTTGTTTTTTAATAAAATTTTTGAGGTAAAAAACAAAAAATATGACACCTACTTCCAACAAAATTTAAGTACTGCTTGTTAACTGTAAGCACAATATTAAATATCAGATCTCTACAGCACTTTCATCTTGCAAAGGTGAAATTCTATACGCACTGAACAGCAACTCCCCATTTCCACAGGTCCCAGCAACCCATTCTTCATTCTTTCTGAGTTTGTCTATGTTAGGTACCACATTTAAATGACTTTTATAAAACATTATTTAACACTCGTTTACATCAGAAACTAAGTGAACTGGACAATAAAGGTGGAAGCTCCTCTGGATCTCTGCCTACCTGCCTGGGGTAAACTGACTAGAACACTCTCAAAGTGCCCCAATCACTAGGCTATTTTTCATGACAGAAAAGGGACTTTGCAGAACTATCTACGTGAAAGATCTTAAGATTATCTTGAATTATCCAAGAGAGTTCCCTGTGGTTACTTCACTTCCAGGAATCAGGAGCCTTAAGTCAGAGAGCATGATGGGAGGATGGCAGCAGGGGGCAGAGCCTCAGGCAGAGCACTGGCTCAGTGAGGCATTGCTGTCTTAGAACTGGAAAAGGAAAGGGAACAGAGGAGCCTCCAGACTATATTCAGAGTCTCCAGAATAACACAAATCCAAGGACCCATTTTGGACTTCAAAACAGTGAGATAAGACTTCTGAGCTGTTACAAGTCTCAAAGTTGTGCTCATTTGTTACAGCAACAGGAGCAAAACTCCATTGCACATGGGCACAGATATGAAGAAACACACCCTGCAAAATGAAAAACCTGCAGTTTCCTTGATCCATCTCTCTAAAAAGCCTTATAGCTTCCTTCACCTGAGCCCTCAGACCTCACTGGGTGAGATGGGGTGAAAATACTGACCTCACCAAAATAAATGATCAAAATAGACCACATTACTAGGTACAAACTTCTGAAAAGAATGGTGGCAAACATTTTGAAAAATTCCAGTGATATTTTAGAGCCCTTGTCATTTCTTATACCCCCAAGAAACCAAGCAAATTGCTGTGGTCTGACCTTCAGACTACAGAGAAGCCCACACATACTCCCAATAAAATGATAAATCTCTGAAGCTAAGGTCAGTTTGCTCAAGAATCAAGAATGGAAGTTCTTTTCCTTATTAATTCCTTAACAGAATAACCATTACAGAGATCACTAGATCTCTTCAAAACAACTAAAGAGAACCCAATGCCATCTTCTCAATGAAGCTTACAACAATCGTCCTATCTATAATGCACCTCTGAGGTCCCTAGCTTGTTTTACTTTTTCATTTCCCTCATATTGCCTTTCCAAATCACTGTTTTCTAATTTATTATGTGTATTGTATATTTCTCTTCTTCCCATTCTTGAATGTAATGCAAAGACCTGTAAGAATAGAATAAATGAATGAATGAGTTAATTAGCATAGAAATGGTGGTGTCTCTTCAGGGCAGGTGGCTATATGCTGGCTTTTCTTCATCACTGGATACAGTATCTAAAAATTTGAGGACTGTCAACCTTTGGGGTGAGAGTGGGTAAGGTGAGAAAATGTTCCGGTTACTGGGTTACTTTAGAGAGCCTTTCTGGAGCTGTTTTGTCCTGTTGCCTAGCAGACAAGAACTAAATGTCTTAGAACAAGGCAGTTGTGAGTTCCACTGCCCCTGTCTGTGAAGGCTCTGACCCACTCACAACACAGCCTGGGTGGGAGGAGTCTTGGAGCCCCATGAGCTAACGGCCTAGACCATTGCATGATCTGTCAATGAAGTGGACTTAGCTCTAAACGGCCTGAGAGGAATGCTTTAACAATAGTGGAAATCTGAGCTGAATGGTGCCTGACCAACCCAATTTCTAAGAAAGAATGAATATCAAACAAATGGAAGGGGAAAATGAAGACAGTAAAGTTGAGAAGCAGTAAACAGACAGCCAAAGGCAAGGGATAAGTGGAATGATGAAGCAGAGAGAAGTCAATGTTCAGCCAAGCTATCAAAGCAGAAATGGGAGCGTTGAGTCACCATGAAGCTGAAATGCTAGTACTGGTTGGGTGGAGGAGAGCCTTGCCTGGAAGAGGAGTTGGGAGCTTTGTCCTGTTACCAGTGTCTTTGTCAGATGGTTGGTTGTCAGCAACTATATTTTGAAGGACACAGCCTTGACTTTCTGTGAGGTTGCCAAGATGCAATCATGTCTCCATTGTCTTTATTCAGTTTAGAAACCAGCTCAAGTCGTACTCTTAATGATTGTCTGCAGTAACAGTAGTTTAATTCTATTTCCAGCTTCCATTTCTTTGGATGGTAAATTTAACCTCGGTCAATTTCTAATCCTCACACTCTCTTTCCTTGGGGTTGTATCAAATTCCAGAAAGTTTATCTGGGTCAAAGATTTTGGCAGTAAATTGTGCAAGCGTGGGAAAGATAAGAGTAAAAGGGTAGGTGGGAGATCACCTTCTCTAAATTCCACTGATAAATGTATATGCATTTATATTATGTAAAGATCTATATGTATGTATGTATGTTTGTGTATATGGCACATACAAGGCACATACAAGTTGGTTCAGGTCATAATCTTGAAAGACAACAGTTCTGAAGACCAGAATCCCAAAGGTTGAAATCTTCAAAGATGGAAATCCTGAAAACAGAATACTGAAGAAGAGAAGACCCAAAAATTCTTTCAAGGACATTTCTTGACCTTTGGGAAAGGGGATGCTCAATGACGTATCCACAAACATGGGCATCGAGTGCACTTGTACTGGGTGGTGCTGGTGGTCCACGATCTTGTAAGTACAGGTAAGTATGTACAGGTGCCAAGAATGGAAAGCCCAGTGGTCACTCTCCTGTCACCATGAGGCCATGTTCCATTTAGGGGACACCATTGGTAACTAGTTTCTCAACTCTGTAAAATCATCCCCTATGTACACCGACTTGGGGTTTCTCTTCATGGGAAGTATCACAGATCTCTTCCATCCTGTTGTGAGGGATCTAGTCAGAAAGAACAATAACAAAGCAAGAGGTAAACACAAGAATATCAAATGAGAGAATATCTCTGGAACTACTGCAACATCAACCAGTGACCAATGTATCTCTCTGCCCTTGTTAAATAGCTTGCCTTCTCCTCCATCCATGGGAATGGTAGTTTTCAACATTTGAGAATTAAATCTTTCAGGGTTGTAATCTTCAGGATGAGACTGTTGGGAATTGGGTCTTTTGGGGTCCTGGTGTTGAGGACTTCATCTTTCATGATTCTGATGTGTGCCATATATGTGTACGTGCATGTGCATTCTGGGTTCACAGAATAATACCCTTCGGGATCACAAGATTTCTTCATGTCTTCGGCTACTTATAATACCTCATCAGTTTTCACAGCTGTCCACCCTACCTCAGTCCTGTTAACCCAGGGATCACTTTCTGACTCATGAGAATAAGTCTTCATTAAATATTATCTGGAATATTATTCAAGCCTCAAACCTTTTCCTTGAATGCCAAGAATGTTAAAACAGTAAGATTTGACTCTGTGTTCTTTGATATCACCCTTTCCTGAAATAAAGAAAGTGGGAACTCCAACTACATGAGGCAAAGGGCCTGGAACAAGGCAATTACTAATATTAACATTTTAAGCTGATAAGCAGAAATATCCATATTCATTATGAAAAATGAGGCGACTTGAATGTTCTGAATTTCTTCAAAAGAAAAAAGAAAACCTGAACCATCTCAGACGAATATATCCACTGTAAATATTTGTAGAAATTTGAATGTATGTAACATATCAACCTGTGTATACTTTGTATAGGTATGCATTTTTCCACTTAAAGTTTCTAAAATTGTATCTTCACCTATAAATACATGAATTCTTAATCCTGAAAAAGTATTTATTTTCTACCAAATAGAAATGTGCATCAAGGTCATGAATAACAGTTTAGTTATTTGATATCATTTCATATCTGCATACTATTACAATAATTTTCACAGGCAATTAGACATCTCTCACTACCCAAAATCTAAGAAATAGTTATAATAACTTCAGTTAAATGTAAGCATTGTACCTTGGCATTTGCAAAGAACTCTTTAGTGTATTACTGTAGTCGTTTTATGGGAGAAATTGACTGGAAATTTTGAATGAATCAATTTTAAAGCAAAAAATCATGCAATATTTTTTCCAAAAATGAAAGATGCACCTAAGAGTATGGCTGCTCCATTGCTTGCCACAGTAGTAACTTTACAGCAGCTTATCTGTTACAGTGATTTCCAAAGCTAGAGATTTACTCCATACCTTCCTGAACTTATCTGATATACCAGAATCAAATTCTGTTTCAATTATACTCCAGAGGTGGCTATATTTCAGTCAGTGAACTGTTCAGCCTTCTTATGTTGACTATTAACATGATCTAAAAGACTGTTTATTGCACATAAAATACTCAGTTTTAGCAGTTTCCCCTCTGATTGGTTTTCCAAGTAATTACCACTGTTAAAATCAAAGATATCATATCTATCCTTTTGTGATATGATTATAGCTTACTTACTTTGTATTCCAAAAGGTCACTCCATTTTCCCAAGTGTGTCTACATTTTCTCCTATTGAAACTGCTATCATATTCAGAATGTAAATAATTCACCAAGGTTTTGGCAGTTTACCAATCCATCTCATAAAAGGCAGCCATGCAGTAATCTATATTGAGAAGAACAAAAGGAAGAAGCAAAGGAAAGAAGAAGGGAGGGAGGGAGGGGAGGAAGGAAGGAAGGAAATGTTGGAGGCAGAGAGAGAGGGAAGGAGGGAGGGAGGGAAGGAAAGAGGAATGGAGAGCAGCTTAACTGCTTAACTGTTCTAGGGATAATTGTATAACTTTTCTTTGTTTAACACAATTTTTTTCAGTCACTCCAGAACTGAGGTTATAAAACAAATTCATTAGTCTTAACTGCAGTGATGATTTTGAAAAAAAAATGGAGCTGTAATTTGTATAGTGTTTTCAGTGCTAATATTAGTGAAAGGAATTGATTTTGCACTCACAACCATGAAACATGACTATTCAAAAGGTATATCTGTGGCATAGTTGTTTCCCTAAAATTAAAAAGTTATATAGCTTATTAAATTTAATGAATGCGTATAATGGCTATTTCCACTTATAATTATAATGGAGACGAAAAAGAAAGGGTAGAAGAAAAAAAAGAAATTATAGTATTTTACTTTCTTCTGCATTTTTCTTTCTTTGCCTTAGATTCTTACATTTTTTCAAGTTTTGATGTCTTTTAAATGGCACCATAGATCTGTACACATACAAATACGTATGTATATATATATAGATATAGATATATGTGTGCACATATATTTTATATAAACATTATATGTATTATCTTTGATGTCACTGTAAAATCATGGAAACATATTTTATATTTCATGCTGACACAACTTTAAATTTTCATTAAAAGAAACCTAGATCCCCAAATGAGATGTTTGGAAACAAGTCTTTAGCTTGAAAAATGCTTTCCTATTATCCACACATTATAGTAAAACTCAAATAATGCAAGCAAAGGGCAAGATGTTACCTAGAGAATGAATAGATCCAAGTTCATATCCTGTTCCTTTAGATGTTCATAGCTACTGTGACACCTCCCTAATGAAGAAAATCCCAAGTGGTGGCAGAGTCAGCTGGACAATGGTGAAGAACACTTGGTGATGGGGTGGAGGGCAGAGTGTGTTGACATATATCTGAGGAATAGGAAACTTGCACATGAGGAACCTACACATATGAATTTATCTTAATTTGTAAAACAAAGTTACTGAAACAAAATACTAAAAAGAAAAAAAAGTTAAAAAAATAGTCCCCCAGTAATAGGCTGCAGATTCATTATGAGTGGTTTTGAGGGATTGTAGGAAGGTTAGAGAACAAAATGTCTTTTATAGCATTTGACTTCTAGCTTTGATAACTGCCAAAAGATGCCATCAAGTTATATAGAGAATGCTCAGGTGAGAAACTGGAAGGAAGCATAAGTCAACCTGAAATTTCTGAATTTAAATGAAAGATAAAAGTCGATTTTTTGGTGAGCTGCTATTGCTTTAGATCTAAAATGTAACAGGTAATTGTTGATACTCAATATTTTGGGGGTAAGTGTGTAGTAGGAGTTCACAATGCTGAACAAATTTTGGAAATATGTATATATATATACACACACACATATATACACAATGCAAATATATACACACATATAAAAACAATGTATACACATACACACATATATATACATATACATATATGCATAAATAATGGTCTACACTCTAGTTATGGAGTTAGAAGTGAATATTGATCAAAGCAACCATGTCTTCAATCTAGATTTGAATGGTCTAATATTTTCAAATTCCTTATTCTGTACATTCTAGTTGTATATGTATACATCCAATTCGATAGTTTGTCTTTTAATTAGAACACTGATATTTAACTTATTTGGGTTTGGTTTCACTCTCCTCTCTTCATCTCACATTTCTTTTCTTTCCTCTGTTCCTTTTTGACCTCTCTTGGGTTAATTATTCTTTATTGTTCTATTTTACTCTCATACAAGCTTGGTAGAATTACAAAATTTGCAAGATTCTTTGGGCTGCAGTTTAGAGATTACCCAGAAACTAAAACATGTGTCCTTGATTTCTAAACACTTTATGCTTTTACTGCTTGCTGCAGAAAACTACATTTCCAATTCCCTCCTACCTTGCAGCTTACCTTTGTTGTGTGATTTCATTTTCTTGATTTTAACTCCCAGAAGTCATTGTGAACATATTCTCCATGGATGGTGTTTATTCATATTTTGACATATTTGTCATTTCCAGTGGTCTCCTTTCCGAAGTACATCCTCAAGCTTTCATCCTGTATTACCACCCTTCCCACTGATAAATGTAGTTAGAGAATTCTTTTAGTGACAAATCCTCTTCATCTTCCTGAAAATATCTTTTTTCCATCTTCACTTTTCAAATGATATTTTGATGCTTTTGGAATTCTAAGTTGGCAGATATCTCTTCTAGCTTCCCATGCTTCTGTAGAAAAGACAGTTATAGATTTGATTTGAAAATACTATTCCTTTTTTCTCTCAATTCTTCTTTCAATTTCTTAAAGCAAGCATTCTTACAAATCTTGAACATATGTTTCTAGTGGATAGTTGATTTGGTGAAGAGAAAAGCAAAATTCTTAAATTAATTTTTGGCAGAAATATACCATTTTTAATAAATTAGCAAAATTATCCTAAACTTATTATAGAATTTACAAGACACCCTTAACCCACCAGACTTATTTCAAACAGGTTTGGTTCCCTGTTTACTCGTTTTCAGACCATATATATTTTGTATTATTCTTTATCTTATTTATAAAAGGAGTTTAAGCAGGACCTCTTGTTATTTCCATCAATAATTATTTGCTCTAGTCAAGACTTCTCATACAAATTCCAACAGAAATAGCAGGACCAAGTACTGGTTATGGAAAGGGTTGGGGAAAGGTAGAGGCAAGAGACACTGGAACTCTGTGTTGGGTCCCGTGTGAAATCTAGACGGATACACCATTTCAATATCCTAAATGGAATTTAGCATTGGGAACTAAAGAAATAATAAATATTAAAAAAAGACTTGAATAAACTGAAATGTACTAAATATTTTCTCAAACACAATTAGTCAACAAAATGATTCTTTTCTCAGCACATGTTTATTACAAATTCTGATCACTTCTGATAATTAAGTTACTTTCAATTAAATATGAACTATCCACATATGCCTGAAGTCTCTGATTATTTATAACTGAAGTATCTGGTTATAAACCAATTAACATAAAAAGATCCAAGTTACAGCAGGATGTGTGTCATGAAACACGTAACAGGGAAGGAATGCGAATTTGAGTGATCTTCCTCTGTATCTTCAGGAAACTGAGTTGTTGTATAGGATAGATGATGTAGGATATTGTTGTATGTGTCTGCACTAGTTTTTCCAGACTTTTGAAAGTTTTTATGAGAGCTCCACTAGAAGCTTTCATTTTCGTGGTATAAGGGACATGAAAGAATCAGTTGAACTGAGTACAGTATAGTCATTTCTATATGTGTCTGACTTAAAGACGGAGAGAAAAATATGAAAGATGATTTATTAACACATTTATATAAGTCTTCTATGTTGGTCAAATGTAAAAAAAAAAATAAAAGTACAGAAGCAAAGGACTCAGGGTTGACTACAACACAAATGTTAAAGATTCATATTTACTATAGATACAGCCAACATAAGACGTTCCTCTTCAATCAACAGCAGGTCCAAGAAGCAAAAATCAAACTAGAGTATAATCATGATATCTTCATATATTTAGTATTGACAACTCGATTTTTCCTTAAATTCTAAATTCTTTCTTCCTAATGTCTAATAGACTCTGACATTTGATGTCTTTCCTTTGCCAGTTTTATGACAGTATCCAGAATTTTCCTAGGAATGATGATTTTCTAACCACTGATTTTATTACAGTAACTAAAATGATCATACTTGGCACATCATCTCCTGCTGAGAGCTGTCCAACTGATTTTCTTATACCTTTCCCTTTGTAAATGACTATCTCACATACTATTTCTGTTTCTTTGAAGACATATTCTAAACTAACAAAACTCAAATAATTTTTCAATATAGTTTTATACATTTATCACACATGTGGTAGCTTTTTCCTGGATAATCGACTTATTGTTTCAGCTAAAACAAAGTTGTATCCAAATTTAAAGGCACAATGCTATCAATGTAAATATTTATCCCTCTGACACTGGAAGGCCTCTCTCTAGATCCACCGACCATATAGATACACAGAGAAATCTAGCCTTCTTTCCCAAAGATGCATTCCTGATAAGAAGTATTCTTATTCCAAAATATTCAACTTTTAGAGTATAGCCTATTCATTATTTTTAAATAACCTATTTTTTCCTATCACACTTAGTTATTAAATCTCAGATGTCTAACTCAATGACATAATTGAAGTGTATTAATCCCAATAATTTGGAGGTTTGGGGCTTCAGTTTGGAAGCTTCAACTCCCTGGAATAATTGAGTTTAGTCACTTGGAATTTCCAAAAACCATAATGGGGCAAAGGTAATCACTGACTTGAATATTTTCCAAAGACCAGAGTTGTATTATAAGTTAACATTAAACTTGGAGAAATGTAGGTACTTCAATTACGTAAAAGACTATTGATCAGGAAATATGAATCAAAGTCAAAATATAAGTTCAGGTGCAGTCATCATCAATTAGTTAACGAATATCTTCTCAAAATGTTCGGGACTGTTTTGTAAAATGATTATAAATTCAAAAAGGCTCCTGGTGAACTCTAGACTCTAAAGAAGAGTTCCATTAAGAGGAATAAATTTCACAAACTGTGATTTTGTTAAAGTAAGGAAATAGGCTTAACCTAAGTCTCTGTCCACTAAGTGACAGCAGTACCCCTTCCTCAATTTCGACAAAGAAAATCTCTCCAGTAATTTTCAAATGTCTCATGGAAGGTAACATCACCCCTGGTTAAGAAATATTGATTGTAGATAAAAGTTTAGAAAAGGCTCCCAAATCCATACCATGAACTCAAGTATCGTTTATTAAATTACCTAATATTAAGATTTTTGACTTAAAGTATTATGTCTACTATTATTTAATAATAATGCATCCCTTAAACCTATATGATATAATCAATGTCCCTTCAAATTAGATTAAAATTTTATAGTGTATGTGTAACCAGCACCTAAATGTGTGTTTTAAAGAGGAATTTCTCTACTACAATGATTGTCTAACTAAAAAACATATTCAATTTTCTCTTCCTGGACCAAATCATGCTCCAACAATTATTTCCTACTGGGAGCAACAATTGATCTTTGACACCAGCCTTCTGCTTACCACCACATCCAGGAGGTACTTATCTGCATATGTATAAAGATTGCTCCCTTAATGCTCTAACTCATCTCCCAAACACTCTCTATTCTATATGCTTGTGGGTATTTCTGCAACATCCAAAGTGTTTTCTCCCTGTTTTGCATGGCTTGAGCACTGAATTTATATCCATTGGGCAAGATCCACCAATAATCTGAACAAATGTGCCTTTTTCTTAGACTGCAATGTCTTCAAGGACAGATTATTTAGTGTTCAATAATATGTCCTTTGATGCATATCATATTATTAGGGAATTGTTTCTTTAATAAATAAATGAAAAGAAGCATTTCAGGGAGTGTAATAAAATCATCTGATGACTCTGTGCCTTCCCATAACATCATAAAGTATAGTTAAGCTCACCTTCTGTTCTAATTCAATCACCCATCGATGGGAAGTGTCCTGTATTGGTCCTCGGATTGTGAGATGAATTTCAACTCCCAATAGTCAGGTGGTCATGTCATGTATCTTAGTAAAGGGTATGAACTGAACAGTCATAATTATGAAAACTTCTACACCCTGATGTAGAAGACAAGAAGACACATATATTGCCATATTTCTCTCTATACTCATCACAGTGTGGAATTTGTGCTGTTTGAATAAAGGTACATACCATTTATGTTCTTCTAAATATCCCACTTTAATGAGATGATGTCTCAGTCATAAATATTACATGGGCAACATTAACTGAAAGAATTGTTTATTTTGCTCTCCCCATTAAATAAAACTTCTTTAGTCTAAGAAGTGTGTGCAATTTTATATCAAAAGAAATATTTAGGATACAGACCATGGTAACTCAAAATCTGATTTGCAAGTATGCTCAAAGTAAAATGAGACACATCTTTTACCCTTGCCTTTTTTTGCTTTAGAATAAGTGAAAAGATGATAATCTATGGAAAATTCTAAGAGATTAGAAAGAATAACATGTATAGTATGCTGTATAATAGATATGTAGTTTAAAATCTGGGCTTTAGACTACATCTCAAAAGAAAAATGATACAAATTTTAAATAAATACATCACTTTATATTTAAAAAAATTCTGGTTAGAGGGAGTCAAATTGAAGCCTGGTGAAGAGCTCTAGAAATCTGATGATGGGTACATTGTGAGGTAGGTATTGAGGGTGCAGTCTATTCATCTGAAACTTGTATTGTAAATCAACAGGACATCAAATTTTCAAAGTTCCAGTTAGCGATTTTATAGTTCAATCGTATGATAGCCAACACACAACGATCTTAGATATAAGGGTGTTCTTGTGAGACATTAGACTTCGCTGGATAATCAGAATTGTCAGCTCTAATAATAAACACTATTTCAGTTATGAAAACAATGCCGTAAAGGTACGTATTCCATTGTGATTTGTATTCTCTTTAAGTGTAGATTCATATTTGCTTCAGCTGTGCAATAGCAGCTGAAGCCGTGTACTGTCATAGGTCTGTTCTGAAGATAGACAAGTCTTGACAAGTGTCTGCTAATTCTACATTGGGTAACAATGGTGAGCAGAAGTACTTTCAGGCAAAAATATTCCTCTCTGAGTAGGAAAAAAAAGTTTGGATCAGCTGATAATTTTAGAAATGATACTTCCTACACTGAATCATTTAATAATTTGAATTTTCACTTCTAACTACTAGGACTTGTCAAACTGGCACTTTGCCCACAATGAGACAAAGCCCAAGGGCTGTTCTTATGAGTCGGTGGTTGTGAAAGCTCCTAGTCATGTCAGGTCCTCAAGGACATAAGTAAAGGAGACACTGGCGTGAAAGGAAGGATCTTACAGCAGACAGTTTAATCACCTTCTCCTTAAGTCAACTACCATTGTGTCCGACCTGCGGAATAGTCAGCTGGGGTCCGGAGATCCACCTAGAACGGATGAAAGGGGTGGGACAAGAGGTGCGAAAAATGACAGCAAGACAACGAATTCTGATCAAGCTGCAAAATTTTATTAAAATGGAGGGACTTATATAGAAAGGGAAAAGAAGGGAAGTAGTTCTGATAGGTGGCCCCTGTGCATG